>WHYT01014448.1:151327-235714 GCA_009806455.1 Tetrax tetrax | reverse complement strand
TTTTTTTTTTTTTTTTTTCCCTACTACACAAGTGTATTACCAGCTCTGATTTAAAAACACCCTAACCAACGAAGTGGAAAAAAAACCTGACCATGAAATGCAATGATGTGCTTCTCTGATTTTTTTTCAGTTTCCGAACTGGTTTATCAAACATGAAAAGTTCTCCTATCAGTCAGAGCATTCTTGCAGTGAAAGCACCTCGACTGATACAGCATTTCTATTTAAGTTAGCTGATGCTGAGGCAATTAACTAGTGCCTGCTGCTGGGACAGCCAGGGAGCGGCTAGGGAATACTGAGCTGGGACACAAAGCTGCTCTGGGCCCACAGCCCGTTTGTATAGTTGTGTCGATGTAACGTCCAAGAGATCAGATGCACACTTAAAAGAGAAGTTAAAGCTCAAAATTTCGTTGTGGTTTGTATTTCTCCTTAACAAGGCTGCTCTTCAGAGCTGATACTGGGGGAGAGGGAAGAGGGAGGAGAAAGAAGAGGGAAACAAGGAGAAGAAAACCCAAGGAAATTAATTCAATCTATTGTCCTTGCGACCTAACAAAACGGATCTGCTTTTGTGATTTATTTTTGTTTGCAAAGGAAGCCAGCGTGATCCATTAGCAGGAAGCGGTGGGGATATCTTAAAGGCTTTATTGCACTGCTCATTTTTGTTATCTGATCATGTTGCTCAATGTAGGGCACATGACAGTGTTATATATTAGTTTTTCTGTTTTGTTTTCTAACTAATGACTCAATAGCTGCTGCTGTTCAAGAGTTCTGAATAAAAACCCACACAGCAGAAACACGTAACTACGGAAATTCAGTAACTGCAGATTGAAGCTACAATGGAATTCAGGACTATTTTGAAACGAAATATAAGTTTACAGACCATTTATCAGAAACACACACAATCTACCTTGGCCTCGCTTTACAGTGACACAAGTAATTTTCCATGTGATCTGACCTGTTTTCTTCACAGCAGTGAACTAAAATCAGGCAGCAATTCAGTGTGTTGTGTCTCAGACGTCTATGGCACAGCAGACTGCAAAGTATTTGTAGCAAAACCTAGCCCAATCTCACTGCTGCTACAGGATGCTCTATCTGTTAACATTTTAAACATCTTCTGAACTTATGTGGTGGTAAGGGATATAAGTGATGCACAATAATTAAGCAAATCATGCCACAAAAGCTACTTGATATCAAGCAAACAGTGACACCTGGAAAAAAGGGCAATACAGGAAGAGGCAGCTACAGCTATTTTGCTCAATATGCAAGTTAACAAGGTCAGAAGCAATCTTCACTATGCATGAACTGCAAAATGCTTCTAATTTCAATTGGCATCTGTGATTTTTATGCTGTAGGCAGCCATCTGGCTGAAAAGTGACAGTGGCTGCTGTTAGTGTGAGAGTCAAATGGCAGAAACTCCCAAACACTAACCTGCCTTCACATTCACCTACAGGAAGAAAAAAAAATATCCCCTTGGGAGAATTTTTTAAGGACTTTCCACAATGTTCAGTTTTCGTGACTGAAATGATCACACAGATGGACACGTACTCATACTGCACGCATAAAAATTGACCATAAGAGTGAAGGTTATTCTGAGTTCTGGGAAGGTACATACAAATATTTAGTCTTGCGGTTTTCCTAATTCAGGCTCATATTGTTTTTATTAGTTTACTGCTTATATTGTTTATTATTTATCTTAACTGTTGGACTTAATGATCTTAAGAGTCTTTTCCAACCAAAATGATGTTATGATTCTCTATATTCATTTCCAACATACTAGACCCAAGTCTTTGATTTTAAAGTTTGGACATATCATTTGTAATCTGAGTAAAAATCTGAGTAAAAAACATTATCGTTATTCATTACAGCTTCCAAAGCAGCAGCAGTTATTAGGAAGCAAAATATTCTCCAGCTAGTAATCTGGACTTTACAGCTTATTGCTATGAAGCAGAAATGCCTTGCTCTGTAAAATTTCAAGACGGTTTGTGTGAGCACAACTCGCTGCAACTTCTCTTCAAATAGACCAGGTTATTTTGGGAGATTAAAGTGCATTCTGTTAACTCAGAATGTTTTCTGTGAAAAGCATGGTACCACTACAAGAAAAGTAGCAAAAAATGCTTAGCCTGGCCTCTCATGATGCTGACTTGTGTGTACACTCAATAAATGTCCCTTTCCTCTTGTGGCCCCACATAGCTTTGCTCTGTTTTGTGGGCATAGGACTGGGAATGCAGCTCACACAACAGAAGAGCCTCTGGCTCCCTGGTAGTTAGCAGTAAGCCCGATGGGCTGATGCTTACCGGAGTTTCTACCATGTTGGGCTTACTGTTCCGCAAAGTCTTCACGGCATGGAAAACGTCCACCACGTTCTGCCTTTTTACCATCTCAACCACAATGCCAATGGCACAGAACATCCCACTCCGGCCACCGCCGTTTCTGTACACAAGGAAAAGAGCTGGTTAAATGTCACTATGGCATAAGACGGCATCCAAAATGCATTTCTGTTAAGCACGAATGATTCGTAAGTCCCAGAGGGAGACTAGGCTTTAGCAATTTCCTTGCAGCTTCAGTGCGTTTGGTCTGAGACATTTGCTTTTTCTGACCTTCCTCTCAATCACTTCTTTTGAATTCTACCCTTACAGCCCACCACGCTGCCCAACTATTCTATAGCCTAATTTACACAGGCATGAGTAATAAAAAACTACGTTCAATGGCAAGCACAACATTTTCCAATTAGTTCTGGAAAGCGAATCACTTAAATGTTTCTATGCTATGAGGATTATCTAGCCAGAGTAATGCCAAGACATCACTGATTTGATACCTTGTTGACCTTTGGGGACACTTATGAACTATTTTAATCTTTATTTCAAGGAAATTAAGGTAGATATTTCTTCTTACTAAGTTTAAATTAGCCAGAAGGTTCCACGGATAGTAAAGAGGGGTGGGCAGAGAGGCCACAGGTTAATTCTGAACATTTAAACAAAAGCTTTTCTTAAAGGTAAGGAGAAATGCATAACTCAATTTGTAAGTATTAAACTTCATATTTAAATAAGGTAGGAGAGAAACTGGTCATTCACTGCTTTGGGATTAACAGATGCTGCCTTTTCCAAGCTCCCAAACCAGCTCTCATTTAAATATCAGGCTCAGCCTAAGTGGCCAGCGGTCACTCACCAACATTAGTTTTAAGATCACGTACTGTATTACAGAATTTTTGTCTGACTTCATAGCTTTCAGTCTAAAACCCTCAAAATACAGTGGGCCTTCTGGAAAAAATGCAACATGCGATATGCAAGAGATACACAAAAAATAACCATTTGGCACTCAGCATAAAAGGCTTCCTTACTGAAACCATCCACAAGAAATTGATCTGTACACATTTTGTATCTGAAAAACATACTATTATGTACAGAAGACAAGTATCACAAGTATTATGCCCAAAATACTAATCCTTATGACACCTTCACCTGACACAGACAGATTTGAAAGTTGACCAAAAGGCAGCCCTACAGTAGCAGTGGTACCTTTTTGTTTGGTTGGGTGGGTTTTTATTTGTTGTTTCTTTTTTAATAGAAGAAACAAAGGCATGTGCAAAAGAATGTAGCCGTAAGAATACTGCTTGAACTTAAAACAGGAACTAATTTATAAGTATTTATTTGAAGAGCAGCAGTTTGACTTTCTCCCAGTTACTCACAGGCAATGGATAATGGTCCGGCCCTCCCCTTCTTCACATTCCTCTTGCCATTTTTCAACCTGGAGAATTAACTTCAAGAAGGATCTCTTGGAAGCTGGTACATCTCTGTGAGAAGCCCATCCCAAATACTGGAATTGCTGCACCATCAGATAGCCCTCTTGCGGCTGAGGGAAACCAAAGGGCTTTAGGTCAATATGGCACCTTTACATCCTGGTTTAGAGAACACAAACTATAAAACTAATACAAAACTAAATTGTTTATACGATGGAAAGATTCCAACATGTATGTACATTGCATGGTAGGGTCTCCATTAATTCCTGTCACTTGAGCTCAAGGAAGGTGTCGAAAAAGGAAAACTACACTGAAGACAACATCACAGTTTATCAATCCACAGTTTACCAATCACTGACGTAACCTATCCTGACTTCTTCTAAATGAACAAAGTCCCTAGACTCTACATGTCAAGGGGTTTTATCCTTAACATCAATAATCAATTAAAAAACATCACTATTAAATTTTTATACCTACAGAAATGAAGAAACATACCTTTGACTCCCATGCATGAACTGACCTCACTATAAATAAACAAGTAATCCTGGTGCTCAAATTTTACTATTTTCCTTTAAGTCTTCCCTTTTTGCCAGACTGTGATAATCACGAGAGCCTTGCTGCCATTCTCTGAGCCTTCCACATGCTAGACGCTACACAGGGAGAGCTTTGAATAGAATTAGACTGTCAGAAGAAAGGCCTCAATAACTGGAAGAATAAAAAGCCTATTCAGTTTCTTGGAGCTGAAGAAGACAAAAAGAACTAGGAATGTGAATTTTAGAAAAGGAAGAATAGAGGAGAGAGAGATGTAGAAGCAAGACATAAAGGCCAAAAGGCATGGGAGACAAAGAGAAGCAGAGGAGTAGAAAATCAAAACATTGCATAAAAACAAGAAATGGAAAAAGTGAAAATAAGAAATGAACAACAAAAAAAGAGGAAGTCTCAAAATACAACAAAAAAAGCACTACAGCGTAATATTTGCCAGTGTGCCTACACCTTAGCTTCCTGTAGCTTCCAAACAAGGTATGGAGAGCTGAAAATGTTTTTCTTAGCTCGAATATAGGCAAAATAAAGGTTTGGATAAAATACTGGCCACATGCAAAGCCATCTCTGTACTTTGAAAAATGAAAATGTGACCAAAATAAAAGAAAAAAATTACATATCAGTTTTCCCCATAGCTATTCTTCAACATTAATGAAAGTTAAACACATACTCCAAGTAGCAATTGGTGGCATGTCAGGTCAGTATTGGATGAAAGACACCAAGCAGTAATGGTAAGTACAACAGGGATTGCTGCTAAACTTGCATATAACAGTGGCACAAGCAGCTATAACTCTTCACCTGTAGGCAACATAAAGAAGTGATTAAGCAACATAAAGAAGAGGTGAGCTAAAGGAGGATACACTGCATGGCAAACAGGGTTCGAGAAGATGCTGCGCTAGTGCGAAAAACTATGGGAACAGCAAAAAGACAAGATGGTGCAAGGTGTGAAAGAGCTGACAAGAATGCAAGACAGGCACTGCTACTGAAGTTGAGAAAAAGATGATGAATGTAGGTCAAGGCATAGGGGTGCAGAACCCTTCAGAGGCAGAGGAGCTTTCAGAGTTTTTTCACACCCTGCTTTACAGGATGCCACAATCCTCCTTTTATGTTGTAGTTTTTGCATCTTAGCCTGAGAAGGTGCTGGTTGCAAAACCTCAACGCTCCTGTTCCTGATTCACCACAGATGATGTCTTACCGAAGCTACAAATTAAATACCTGTCACTACATGTTCATTACAGGGATATTTCTTTCACTACACACCAAACAAACAGAATACTTTGCACACATCTACTCATCAGGGACGCCACAGAACAAGTCATTCATCTTACCACTTTCTCTGCTTAGCGTGCAGCTGTAGAAAAGTACTAGAAATTAGTATTAGATATTGATGCTTGAATGACTCTTTTCTGAGTGACGTCTTGAGAACATTAGCATTTTGCTATTATTCAAAATTAAAAACCACATGAGCCTAGAGAGTGTTAAAAATGACTTATTTTCCCGTTACATATTGTTACAATAACGCTTACTCTTGTTAGATTGCATATCCTGAAAATTCGGTTTATGACATCGCAGTCCATTGAACACGACATGCATTCCACTTGGATGGGACCGTACCGTAGTATCCCTTCCTCGGGCCAGTATTGCGGGCAGCCCTGCACCAGAGCAAAATGGGCATAATTAAATGGTAAGTTACAGCTTGAGTATCGCCTTATTCCACTGCAGATGTTTCACCTAACCTTTACTGAGCAACTAGTGTTAATTAGTTGCTGTAAAGCTGAGAATAACTGTAAAGTCACCGCACTGCTCTACTTTTTCATCACGTAGTGGATCCAGAGTGATTAAAGCATGTGACGGTACACGTAAAACTCAAGCCCCAAACTAACCTGTGCTAAGTCGACTTCATTTAACATCACAAGAGAAGTACAGCCGTAGTCATACACTAATCTCCAGAAATCTTTCACAGTGTTTGGTAAAGGATGTTGTGTGACAATAAAAGCTGCTGGCTGCCTGTAGCTCTGTAAAGGCAAACAATTTTATTAGCACCGGTAGAGGAAGTACTTAATAACTTCCACTCAAACACTGCAACAGAAAAAACCATATAAATAGAACAAAGCCGCAACATCGATTACACCAGATTTCACCAAAGCTGATGTTAAAAATACATTGCCGTCTCCAGCAAGAACAAAGAGGTTACTCTGCTCAGGTCTGCCTTCTGCTTCGTTGCAGGCCAAGCCCTGTTTCAGTTCAGATACGCACGGAGCACTGAAGATGCTCTGCAGGGCTCTGCTGAACTGAGGCTCGGGCAGCGCTGCTGCAGGCACCGTGTCCAGGAGACAGAGCAGGAAACCTTCTCTCCGTGCTGCAGAGAGGGGTGCAGAGGTCTCAGAATGTCACCTCATCCACAGCAGGTTACACATGAGCTCTGTGACTGAACCAGGGACTAAGCTGAATCCCGAATTCTGTTTTGATGCCACAACCACAGGATCACCCAGGGAACTGACCTTCAGAATTACTGCAGCCAATTTCCAGCAGAAAGCAGAAGTTAGACAGCAAAATAGTATCTCCTGTCACAACAGCAGATTCCATTTTCAGTGTGCTGCATTATACACAACTGCAAATAGTTATTTCCAGCCTTTCATGGGTTGGCTGAGATACAACTAATAGCAAAGGGGCTAAGTCCCTGCAGCACGTGTATCATGAGTGGCAAGCAGAAGAGAGATCAGAAGATTTTGCAGGCAATTTGCAACTATGCACCGAAGGAATACAGATAGGAACCGGCAAGGAAGCACCAACAGGTTAACCTGAGAAAAGGAGTAAGTTGGTGAATATTCTTGTAGGCAGATGGGATTGTAAGTCACCAGTTTGAAGATGAAATGCTGGGACTGCTATATGCAACACAGAGGTCCCCCTGTTTAGCAGCCATGCTGGTACTAAAAGCAGTTTGGCTGATTTTTTTGCTGAAATAAGTAGAGTAAATTAACCTCGGAGAAAGACCTGGTAGGGTAGCTAAACCACTTCTGGTCTGGCAGCTTGCTTGTTTGTGAGTTTACATGAGGCATTTTCACATGCAATGTATCAACACAACCTTGGAGAGCATAGTGTGAGGCCCAAAAAGAAAAACCAGAACTTTATTCACCCTTCTACTTGTTGTAAACTGTGACGATAACTAAGTAATGCCTTCAGCATCAGTACTTATTTGACAGCACAATAAGAGGGTTGACAGATTTTTTTATCTATGTTTGCTATCTGTTTCTAATGCTGGAAACCTATTGGTGTAGTAGCATAGACACATAACTTGTATGCTACGTCCTAGATCTGCCCAGGGAGCAAAAAGGAACAACCATTATTGATTCTTCCCTTGTATTTTTAAGAAATAAAACATGTGCTAGCTGATGTTTTCCTAGCCCTCTTCCCCATCAATTTTCTGGTCTTTCCTGAGACCTCAGAACTAACTGAGATTGAGATGATCAGGTTTTCAAAAAGAACAGGCAGGAGAACTGCCGTCACACTGGGAAGGAGACACTTTTTTGTGGGAACACAGGGACAAGTACATTGTGGAAACAGGAAAGTTTCCAATTCTGTTTTGCTATCACAAGTCTCCTTTCCTTGCCCAGCAATGGGGTCCCCCTCTCTAAATATACCAGCCTTAAAAAAAAAAACAACAAAAAAACCCCCCAAAACCCCCACCCAAACAAAAAAAAACAGTAGAAAAAGGGAAAGGGCCAGAAAAAAACTTTCATTACCTGAAGTTTTAACCCTGTAGTTATAGCCTTGTTATATGCCTTCACTGTAATATATTACTTTTTTTTTCTGTTGCTTTTTTCCCCGTTATTGCAACCATTTCTGTCTTTCCTTACTTGCCTCTCAATGCTCATCCATTAACATACTGCTGGGTTCCTGTCCCTGCCTGCCACACACAGTTACACACTCAGAGTCCTCCCGCCATCCAGGCGTTCCCCAAACCACACTCCTCTATGCAGCTGTGTTGGTTGGTCCATAGCACATCAATTTTATCCAGGTGCTTAATGTAATTTTAACTGCAATTTTAAACAATTTTGGTTGCTACCAAAATTCTGCTCACTGCTTTAATCCACCCATCCAGCCCCAGTGACTCCCTAATGGACTGGTCTCACACATGCTACTCCTCTATTTTTGTGGCACAATAGCTAATTGTGAGATTAGGGACTGCCTTTTGCTAGCAGTTCAAATGTTTCCTGCACTAGCTCAGGCAGAACTCCGGGACAAATAGCATTCAGCCCCAATGATTTCTGCTGCTATTTGCCATTTTATTCCAGCATCTCTTCTCGAACACCACAGTTTTTGACAGCACTTCATTTTTGAGGAAAGTGAGATGTTCCTGGAAATCAGGCCACTTATTTAAGTATTTACTGTAAAGGTGGCTTTAAAGCCTAACTTTGGAAACGCTAATGGCTGGCACAGGCAGGTATCTGACAGCACGTGTGATGAACTGCTTTATCGACCAGACACCTATAAGCAGGTTCACCTTCATTCTTCCCATTAATTCACCTTTCCCCTGACAATATTTCTGTCACTCAAACCTCAAGGATCTTTAAAGAGCTGCAATTCAAAATATGAAGAACAAAAAAGCAGCCAAACATTTTTTTTTTCTTGTCCCTCTGTCTCTCCTGCCTCAATACATGTAGCCTTTCTGCTCAAACAATGATAGTAACCTCATGCTCAGGTAGTAATATTTACTTCCCAACAAACAGCATATTCTTGAGATCCTGCTGAGATTTGAGATTTGGAGGGCTGGAAACTAGAGCATTATATAATGTTGTTGAAAAGAGATTTCCAGTGGGTCCCACCAGGACGCAAAAGATTAAAGATAACAAACCTGAACAAGCAATACAAGCTGGTGGGGTTTCTTACCCACTCCCCCCCATCCTTCTTTGTTAGGACTGTTTTACTGGGCACTGCAGTAAGAAAGAATTACCCTTTCTTAAACCGGCAAGTGCTCTCTCTCGTATCACACAGCTTTTCACGGCACACTATGCAGACAAAGGAGATAGTCTCTTACGTCCATAAGAGCAGCATTGATGTAGTTGCTGCTCTCCCCATCAATAGTAATTAAGAAAGGCAGACATCTGTCAGGTGGCAGCATATCCATGAAGCGGTTCTTGTCGTGGTTCCTTGGCAAGCAGGCTATGCTGCAGTCCTCCGCTTGCAGGCGAGGGGTCACAGAATTCAAGGTCTGTGATGAGAGAGGATGCTCACTTTAGGACGCTCAACTTATAGACAATGGACTTGAGATTCCCCAAGTTTTAATTTAAAATAGTGCAATATGGGAAAACATGAGGCATTAGCAGGAAGACAACAGCGAATAAGAGCTCCTATCTGTTTGATGGACATACTGGGGCTTTTCCAGGGGCATTGAGCTGCAGGTGTAAAAGGCGCTCTTGTGTACCACTGAAGAGGTTCCACATGACACCATCCCCTCCGAAAGGAATAAAACAAAGAGGATCCTTTGGAGCCCTAAAGAGCTATGCCTTAGCTGTGCAAATGCAAGACAAAACTCTTTGTGGTTCCTAGACAGTGCTCTTTATTCCAGACACATGTTTACTGCAATTTTATTCAATTGAGGATACTCCATATTTAAAACAACTTTGCAAAGCACATAAACATGGGATGCTTTATTTTGTGGACTGGAAGTAAGGGACTAAATGCTATGAACGTGATATGAAATTCCTTTCCCTTAAAATAAATTAAATGTATCTAGAAGCAAAGAAAAAATTGCTGTCACATGAAGAGTTAGTAGGAACTGTGAATACCTGAAACTCATCTTTGAGATGCGAAGAGTTTGTCTGAGAGTCTATTCTAATCATATCAAAATAAGCAGCTTTGAATTCGCAGACAGGAATGGCAGTTTCTCCACACAGGCAAGCTTCTAGAATGGCATCATGAATAAAGATGTACTGCTCCTACCAAATTAGGCAAAGAAACAAAAATTATAGTCATTTAAAAACAATAGATCTTTCCTTCTTTTAGGATAAACAGATCCTCTCCATACCATAAAACTCATTCAAGGTAGTGTCCATCAACCCATTAAATAACGCTTTAGTACAAAAACAATGTTGTCCTAATTGAGATGCAGTTAACAAGGATGTTTTCTTCAGAACCAATTTAAATTCAGTAAAACTTAACAGAACAGGCATAGCAATTTATTTAATAGGAGGTTTTCAGTTTTCTAGTGATGCTTGTGGGTGTCTATGTATATGCCAATAACATGTTGGCTTTACTTTTTTATTTTTTTTTAAAATAGCTTTCAGTCTTATAATACTAGCAGAAAGTGTAAACTGCTTCAAGCACTACTGGTGTGATTAGCAATTATTTGTCACGCTGCATTCTCCTTATGCGTGTGCAAGCTAGTACACCAACTGTCTGATAGCTGGCCCTCGGCCAGTAATAAACTCAAGTGTGTCCCAATAGAAACAGCATTTCTTCCTGTTGTTGTTTTTTTTTTTTTTCCCTGACTTATCTTGAGATATTCTGAGTCCTAGACTACTGCATTACTAATCAGGCCTCCTGTCAATTTTTACACAACGCTTATTATATTTACTTACCCTGAGAGTACCAGATGTAGATCATGTCTATACAGCAAAGTGTGAGAACCGTGCCAGCCTCACCTAGCTATTGTGGATACCGATGAGGTTATTAACAGCACAGACTTTTAACACGTGTCTGTAACAGGAGCACATATGTTCAGGGACTACAGTCGTATTCTGGCTCTGCAGCCTGTGCTGCCCTACCCACGTAGCTACGGAGCTATTGCCATCACTGTTGTCTAGATGACCACCACAAGAACTTGCTGCAATTATATCTTTATTTTGCTGTGTAAGCAGGAACCTCTGAGACAAGATAAGAGGCAAGAGGCAAAAGGGAGAGGAAGAGAGCAGTAGAGGTGTTAATTCACGTGCAAGTGCAGATTAAACTGGGATGGCTAAACCAGTCACATTTAAACACGCACTTCCCAAAGCTTAATGGCCCCTTAGCAGGGGTACTTGATTGAGAACATTTATTTGTTCAACTGCCACAGGTTGCAGCCTGGAATAAAAACATCAAATTACATTGATACGCCTGGTTGCCAGCTGCAGTGATTTGCACATGTGAAATAACTTCTCAGATAGATGTCCACATGGGGGACAGGAGAGAGAAGCGGCAAACCACTTCAGGTAACCTGTCTTAATATAAATCAATAACCTATGTTTCTGTGGAAGCTCAATGATACTCAGGTGGCAGAACGGGAGCTGTTACAACTTCATCACTAAGGCAGTGGTTTTACTGCGGAGTTGCTGAAGGCATGACAAAAGACAAAAAGGGTAAAAAAGGAAGAAGGCTTGACAATGAGATTAAGAAAGGAAATAAAATCAGAGTTGAAAAGGGAGAGTAAAATGTTCCACAGGCAAGTCAAATTATGGATAAGGTGGTTGGAGACAATCTAAAACCGGTGGCAATCTGCTGAAATTCCAACTTTCAGTTCCTGGCATTGCAGATAACAGCTGGGGAGGGACATGCCAGACAGGCCTATTGTAGAGTCCTCCCTAAAAAAATCCTCCTTGCTTTCCTTTCGGTAAAGTTAGGCGGGCACTTCTTAGTGTGAAGACTGAAAGAGGCAGCAGGTTTGTCGCAGCATCCTACTTCTGGGCACTGTTTGTATTCAGCAATGCTCCCCCCCAATGGAGATAACCTCTCAACAGGATCACTGCCTGCTCTTTTCAGAGTAACATGGAAACTCTGACCTATCATGTTCCAGAAAGCACCAAATGCTTCGAAGGTAAACTGCCGTACCTCTGTCTGTACCATGTTGATGCGACGGGACCGTAAGGCTTTGACGCAGTTGTAGATATCCACAACACCTTCTCTTTCTGCCATATCTAACATGATATCGATCACAATATAACAGCCTGTTCGCCCAGCACCGGCACTAAAAAGAATCAGTAAATACTGTTAGGAATAGTCCCAAGAAGACATCTATGAACTTTATAAACCCATTACTGAGAGCATTTTTATAAAGTCACTCCGTTCTTTCATCATGACCACTATCCAATTTTTATCATCTCTCCTTCCCTTCATAATGTCCTTTAAATCTTTTGATGTGCCCAAAACTACCATTTTCCTTCAGATCTGATCCACTAAGGAAAAAAAAAAAAAAAAAATTGGTTTTCCTCCTTTTATCACCCAGATCAATACTTAAAGTAAAAAAAATCAACAACAAAAAAAAGTTACTCAAAGTGAAATCTGGAGGATGATTAAGATCATGCACTTCAAATTATGATAGATCTTGTTTTTATTTAATAAGACTAAGCATGATTTTTTAAGTGATATATTACAATAAGGAACTCAAGTGTATGTTTTACCAACCAAGCTCTAGGCTGGTTCAGGGAGCACATTTAACAGTATCCAAAAGAATCTCTCTTGATTTATTTTCGTTTTATATAAAGCTATGGACAGTTTTTGCACAGTGAATTCATAAAATCTGTAAAGGCTGAGTAACTTTAGCTATAGAATGTAATCAAACATTTGATGATGCTGAAAGAAAATTCTGTTTGTCGAAGGACTGTGTCCCCACAACACAAACCTTGCAAAACTTGCACAGGAAAACCAACATTCTGTATTTTTTGCCATTAGCCTCATTCCATCTTCCTTCATCTACTTGTTTACTTCAATTTAAATTAATAATCTGTTCAGACATTATATGCAACACCAAGCTGTCAAAGCAGCCCTATTACACTTATTCTTGAATGCTGTCACAAAATTATTTTAGGCTACCAAAAATGATAGCCCGAAGTATCACATGATTTAGCTGGTGCAGTTCTTGCTGGAAAAAGAAAATCTCTGGCTATTCTATTTAGGATAAGTGTACTAGAAGCCAGTCATTTCCAAACGTTGCTGTAGACAGCCAAATCCTACCGCAGTGTGAATTAGGCAATTCAAAAAGGGAACGACAAAAACAAAACACTTCAAAATGATGGATGCTTCACAAGAGAATACTGTAAATGCTCACATACACAGATGTGGAAAACATCAATCTACCTCTTCTGTACACACCTGCAATGGACAACAATAGGCCCCGCACTAGGAGGGTTAGATAGTTTGACTCTCCGTATAAATGACAGCAGGCCTGTAGCATTGTAAGGAACTCCATGATCTGGCCAGCCAGTGAAATGAAACTGTTTAACTTCACGGATTTCATTGTAGCCCCTCTGTAAAAGGTAAAAAAAAAAAAAAAACCAAACCCAAACAAACAACAAAACAACTCATGTTATGAAATTCAAAGTATTTCACAGACTAGATATTCTCTGACTCAAATAATAATAACACACACTGAGAGAATCTACATGCTGTTTTCATTGTTTCACCAATTATTTAAAGCAAAGACGTATGAAGCTTAAAGGTGTCAATGTTGGTTTTTTTTTTTCATTTTGAAGTCCATAATTTTTACTTTAGCCATTAAGTATGCTAGCTTTGCCTCATTAGATTTTCAAAATAGACTTAGATGCAATTCACTTAGATTTTCAAAAGTTTTCTAATTAAGACAACGGCCTGCTGCATTTACAGGCAAGTATAATGATTTACCAGAAGACCACAACTGTATCACACATACTGCATTCACAGAGTTCTTTGATTAAATGGGAGTGACTCAGTGGCATTCAGGGCAGAGTGAATGGAGATGAATGACAGGCATGACTCATTACCCGATATTTGCGCTTAGCTCAGAAGTGTGGCTACAGAAAAGAGGTGACTGTCAGAGAGGGGAGGGTAGCAGTCAACATTTCTGGGAAAATTCGAAATCCCACAGTGAGATGTGTGTTTGGACAGCGTTGATGACTCCCATGGCAAGGTAACATTGCCTACACTGTGGAGCTGCTAACCGGACAGAGGGATTTCGTATTGTACAGGGACACACGTAGCCTCCTTCATACTCCTTGCTACCAGGGAGCAGTATTTTTGCTGCGCCTTTTTAAAACCTGCTCACCCTTCCCAGAGTGAAGGTCCTGACGACGTACTCCGCGAGGGGTTCCATCTCTACACAAGTTACTTTGAAGTCCCCATAAACTTCTGTGTCGTCAGGCCAGTATTTGTAACACTTGACCTAAATATGAAATGGGAACACATTTTACACCAAAGGAAAATAAAAGCTTGAGGTTATCGCATGTACTGCATTATACCACGTTTATTTCCAAAATGACCACACGCTCATGTGGCTTCTCACAGCTAATGGCTGTTCTGACAAGTTAAGCACTAGCAACAAGGAGTTTCCACTGCTTTACACAGCTGTACTTGGATGCCAAATTCATTTCTAAATGAGCATTTTTATTTTTTTTTTTAGTGCTGAGCTATGGAATACATTTCCACTTGTGTTAAACTGGGATGCATTTCACATCAGTAATCAAACCGTTGCAGGTAATCCCAGATACTTTATATTACTCCCTGAGGGATGTGTTACTGCTAAACTGTACAGAATTTGCTGATTTCCAGCCATTGATACAGAAGCACATTTGCTCACTAGTCATTATCATTTGAGCGACAATATACAAATCTATTTTGCTGAAATACTAATTTTGGATTCAGATAATTTTTCACTACTCGTGAAAGCAACACAACATCAGTCTTCTTCAGAAGTTAGCTTTGGTTTTACACAATACCGTAACTGCAACAACGTCTGGATTCTCCCCCTTCCTCTCCTCTCAGGATGCAGGGTTGTCCTTCACAACTCTTCTACATTCTGCTGATAGTGTGTCTTGTCAGCAACTTGTCCTTTAGGCTTATAGCATTAAAAGAAAAAAAAAAAACCTCTAAAACTTACTCTCCCAACTTCCACTAAATTTGTGACCATCACAACGCAAGCTGATTGCTCCTGCCATATCATTCTCCAAAAGTCATAGACAGTCTCATGAACTGGACCTGAAAGAAAAAAATTCCAGGTAATACTCTGCAAAAAAGTAACAGTCAAAGCGAATGCTAAAAATAAAATCCAGTGCTTTTCAGGGCTGATACATGTGAACACTCTCGCTCAAAGATGAAAGCTTCATAAAACCACATGATCATACCATCATGCCAGTTTCCAGACTACATTGTTATTTCTAACCAACGCTGAATCTTCTCAGTTTAACTGAATTACCACTTGAAAGAAATTAACAGCAGGTGTTTCACCCACGGAATGCCAGAAGTTGCCTGAAAACTACAAGGACACAGCAATGTGTGACTACATCTATAGTTACATTTCTAGGTTTGTTTTACATCTGTTAAATATATGTGTTGAGTGTGAGTTTCTTCAGATGTTCACCGAGGAGACCTCCGCACTAGAGTGAAACATCAGTCAGGAGGGCTGGTGGTGCAAATCCTGTGCTCTTACCATCTAGCTCACGGTAAAGTGCACCAGCACGGGTAGGTGCTGAGCCACAGACTTCTCACTGAAGGCTATTCAAACTAACTTAACTACTTTTCTGGGAAGCAAATGAGGAACACTTGTCTAAGCTTTGCCTCCTGCTCTGCTGCAGAGACAAAACACATTCAGTTGAGCAACAGAGGCTTTTAGCCTGTTGCAATAATCTCAGAAACAGCTCCCTGACCGCATTCTAGCGGTAGTATAAATATTACTTTATATACCACACATCTGAAGACTCAACCATATTCCTTCACATGCTAGGTCGAAGGTTGCATACTAAAGCAGCAATAAATTTTTGTGTACTTTACACACTATTATGTTCATTGATTTACATAGTAAAACAGAAATAAAATAGAAATGCAGACTTAACTGCCATAGAGAGACTTGTTTGGACAGTACTTATACAAAAATAAAAAATGGACAGAAATTTGAGCATCCTGCTTTAAAACAAACCTTTAGTTTGTCTTTCCTGTGCGCAGCTACAATCAACCGAGGCCATAAATAACGGGATATTTCCAGCCAGCTATCTGATTATACTCACAGATCAAATAATAACACATCTAAATCTAATTATTTTCACTTTAATTCATAGCCTCTGATATTTCAGTGCAATCTTAGACTAATCTATTTGTTTTTCCTCATTGTAAGGAGTTTTATCAGAAATACAAAACGAATAATTTCCATAGAAATTCAATTTTTTCCTCTAACTCCCCTTTTTATTAGCAGGGTGTTTTATGATAAAGATTTCCCTCACTTCTTCCTACAAAGACGCTTTGTCCTCTTCTGGCCTTACTTCACCCAGATTTTCTGAGATAGTATTTAATTTATCATTACCATCTTCATTGTCTGTATCCTAGACTAAATCCTAGACAGTAAAATAATACATTGTAATATGGAAAGAAAAATGCTTCAAGGTAGGTTGAAACTGTTCTCTTCTCTGTCCCCATGCCTCTTTTCTCTATTCATCTTCATAATTGGAAATCATGGTAGCAGCTTCTGACTTATCAGCTAAATTTATCACTGAAAGAGTTGCTCAATAGCTAATTAACATGATAAATTAGTGCAATTTTTGCATTTATTCACATTCCACCTGAACATGCTACGTTAATTTGCTATAACACAGGATGACAATTCACAATATTGGATATGCTTTGTTTTCATCTACTTCCATTTTTCCAAAACACTGCTGGACACTAGAGACGAGTTGTTCAGTTTGATTAATGCTGGCAGATTCTTACCTTGGGTTGCAATGTAGTGACTTGGTCTCTGATATCCCTAAAACAGCAATATAAGTTGGTTTAAGTACCATATTGCTAACAGAGAGGGGAAAATAAAAGCGCAAGGGTACTACAGAATTCTTATCTCTAGACAACGTGTTCAGAACAAACCAATATTTAAGAGCAGCATGAAGCTCAAAACCTAAAAAATCAGTTAATACTGAAAAGGTTTGAATGACAACAGATAAAATGGAAAGAAGAACATCTGACTTGAACAGACATTGTAGTGTACCGGGAAGGAGTATTCTAGATGGGTCCCTTGGGGCTAAAAATTACTCCTCTATTGACATTATCTCCCCATTTGAATATGTTGGGGTATTTATTTTAAATTTAGTGAAAGTTGTCTTTGCAAGTACGTTATCTCAATAGTTGAGCTGTGTTCCCAACTTATCCAATAAGAAAAAAATACCTTTTTTCTTCTAAATAGAGAATTACTGTAAGGCACAATGAGGTATGTACCCGAACCATAACTAATAGGGGCAGAGCTGGACACTGTGGTGTCTGCACAGAATCAATGCTCTACTGCTGTGGAATCTTCCACAAAATATGTTGCACTACTGCACAAAGTATGCATCAATTATACTGGACATGATACACAAAAGTATATACACATACATACATACATATAGATAGATAGATAGACAACCCTACTTGACTAAGCCTTTCCAGTTAGCTGGGTCCATGCCAGTGTTAGTGTACAGCATTAACTGTCTGCAAACTACAAGACAAAGGGCTGCTGCTCTTGAGGAAATAATTCAGAATATAGTCTGACCAGTGCCAGCAACGTTAGCTACAAAGAGGAAGGAAACTTTAGTATTGCCAGTGGGAAGACAATACAGAATTTCACAATGTGCCAATGTTGAAGAAATTACTCCAATTATTTTCTAGGTTACAGTTTTATTAGGCCACTTGATTCAAGTATTGCATTACAGGTGAGCACGAGTCCATGGATACCCGGTATTTACAAGAGGTTACTAAAGGGAAGAATTTCAGTGTACCCAAGCAGTTTTCATCCTTTTCCATGGAGTGCTTCATTATCCTGTCTAGATTGGGAGCACCTTCCTCTGGAGCTTACGAAAAAAAACGTGCTGACTATCTTTCTCTTGGCTTTACAAAAGACCAAGATTGCATCAAATGACTAAAAAATTTCTCCTGGAGTCCTTAATATCAAGCCACATCTTCAAATTATTAAAGTGGAACCTGAGCTACTCTCTGTTACACACTCAGTAATGCTTTCCAGAAAAAGGTAAAAGTGTCACTTTAAAATTGCAAAGTGCCAGTTTTAACTTGTAGCTTTCCTGTCTGCTTACAATGAGATTCAGTTTACTCCTAAATAAGAGAAACAACATCCTCAAGGAACTGGAATTATTACAAATCTGGGAAAGCTTTCTTGTTTAAGGCCCCAGGCAAAATATCACGGGCCTAACACTTCAGAGATTGTCATGTTAAAATATCAAAATAAAAAGACAGCAGTACACCTGGAGCTAAATCTTCATATCCTGGGAAGTAAAGAGGGTCTTAAATAATTTAAAAACTAACAGTGGGCAGGAAAAATTAGTAAAGTGCAATTATAAAGAAAAGTAACCAAATCCATTTATTTTAAAAACACTTGTGCTAGCTATTCCACTACCTTTCAAATTAAATACAACAACTTGCTTATTCCTGAGGCTTTCATTGGATAAAAGTTATATTTTGTTAATCAAAACACCTGGCAGACTTTGTTCAAATTTTCCTATTTGTATCAGATTTTTAAAACATTTGTAATTGAATTTGTATTTTAATAAAACTATGGAATTTGAAACTTCAGAGGTTTTCTGCAGAAGCGAGGAAATTTCTACTATGTTAAAATATTTTTATATATATGTTTGTGCATATACTTTGTAAGACAAATGTCAGCTAAATATTGTTTATCTAAATAATTGTTAAAAACAAACAAGAAACTCCCCATAAATGGCCATCATCCCTCTCTTTTTGCCAAACACATATTACAACTACTTCACAGGTACATTTTCAGACAACTACAGTACAGCCTACTATCCAGCTTCTCACACATAAATGGGAAGGGGAAAAGAAAAGCTAGTGGCCAAAACCATCATAAAATCAAAAAGAACAGCAAATTCTCTGTAACAGACAGGTCCACCTTAGTTATCTAGCAATATCTAATAATATTCCCAGTTATGCTAAAAAGCTAAACTATCTTTTCAAAACAGGTACAAAAAATATTGACACAAAAGGAAATTTTTTAAAGGAACAGATGAGATAAATTAGATGAGGCATGCATACTTATCGACTGATAAAAATAGAAGAGGAAAGAATTAATAACAATATCTATATTAAATATTTACAATAGGATGCCATTATTCACATATAGTGGTACTTACATCCCTGTACAGCCAAATCTACAGCCCAAACCAAAGTCAGATGTGAAAGAAAGCACAACAATGTCAGTGAGTACTAGGACGTAGAACAAGGAAAGTGTACATTTTGTTCTTAATAAAAGAAAGCTTTCAATAAATTTGTAGGCATAACATGCAATAGTTTCACATAGAGAAGCTGGGAAATTGAGAGGGAGAAAGCTGTGCAATCCACTCACATCTATGTAGTTGGCATTAATGTAATCTGAAGATGGATCATCTTCAACAGGTTGCAAAATCACCCTGGAGTGGTCATCTGTAAAAACCAAGTGGTTACGGTGCCTTTTTGAAGCGTAATTTTTAAGAAAGATATTACAGTAAGTCATCTAGAAAACCAAAATCAGCTGGCATAAGCGCCTCACCATTTACAACCCTTAAATAGCAAGTGTTTACACAGAATGTTACAAAGAACCATTTTGTCTGAGGTCTCCAATTACTGCAAAAATATTCACTAAACTTCATTAAGCGTTGCTGAAAGGTATCACACTGTTACATGCAGTTAAAAAGACACAAAGAAGCCAGGTTACTTGCTCAAAGTCCCTTTCAACACCAGCTCCACTGATGGTAATCTAGAAAACCAAAAATCCTGATTACTGTTTCCTTACTTACGACCCCAGTCTGCTTAAGTTTATATTGAGACATTAAAAAAATAAGGAAGTCACAACATATGGGTTAGCAATGCACTTGGGAATCGATGATGAGGTAACTCTACCCGTTCAGGGACTTCTCCAGTAGCTTCATTCCTGTGTGTTCAATTGCATTTGTAAAACAATAACAAATTGTGAATTAGCAGAATTAACATCCACATGAGTGCTAGCTTGTCACTGTTACATGCTTACCACAGCCTGCACAACAGAGATGCAAATGTGAAATTCAGCCTGAGTTATAAAAGGAAGAAAGTTGAACTGTGAAGGACAAAAAAAAAAAAGGCTGGAAAAGGCACTGTCCTCCTTCTCCACTTGGGTTGTTAAGCAGCTATGCCACCGGAGACTTGTAAAGAAAGAGAGAACACGGCACGAGTAACGCACAACTATGGCTCTCGCTCAGACCAAGCACACGGATACTCACATGCTATAATGTTTCCATAGCGGTTCTTTGTTCTGTTTTGATCCTTCTTAGCGACATCCCAAGAAGCTGACTGCCCCTCAAAGAAACTCTATAAATAAAAATGTTCCGAAAGAAAACATTCTGACCATTAATTTATCTCCAAAATTAACAGTTTAAAAGAACTGCCCTACCATAAAGTAAGCTCAGCTTTGCTCGCCTGCTCTGGTCACCCAGGTGGTACCATGGTACAGAAATACATCTAGAGAAGATGTGAGGTTCTCTCCACTCTGACTGCTATGGGTCAATGGACAACTCACTCAGACTCCAGAGGGATTTCAAATCCTGGAATCGCTGGAAGGCTAAACTGGCTCTGATATCCATGCTATGGAGGAACAACAGTAAGCTGAGAAAGCACAGGGAGACCAATTGCCCTTCTTACAAGATACAACAATACACAGCCTGTTGACTACAGCATTACACAGCTTTCCTCATATCCCTTAGTAAAACAGCTTTTCTTCCTACATGAAGCCTCCTCTGCCAATGTTCATTGTTCATGTTGATTTTCCTCATATCCTTCCCTCTAGCCACTAGCAAAATTATTCTACATTTTTTAACTGTTATTCTTAAGAGTTTAATCTCTCAGTAGTGACAGAAGCAGTTTTTGTTCCTCCTCGGCTTTTTCTTCATTGCCCGTAGATATCTTACAGCTGTTGCGGATCTATGCTATTCTTTCCTTCCAGATATTCTCTTATCCTGATCTGGGTAAGTTACCTCCAGAAAGTACATAGTAGCCACAGAAACAAAACCTTACTGCACATTCAGAAGCCCAAGCCAGGGCAAAGATGTCGTGTATGGTAATAGAAGTAGCAGCAAGTAGGAAAGCACCTGATGTGGCATCAAGGACCACCCTCCCCCCCAGCAGTGGTTGACACTTGGGCTTACCCTGACGTTAAGTAGAGCATAACAAAGCGTATTAAAGTAAAAGAGAGGAAAAGAGAATAATATTCTTTTAAAAAGCACACATTTATTTATTCCAGTTCTTATATTACAGTAGAGACAGCTGCAGAAAGAAGAGAAGGTTGAAAACTGAGTCAGAAGAGATTACTTACTCAGACAAAACTCATTTTATATCTAGCTGTATTGCCAGCGACCTTGGCAGTACCATTCCTGTCTTTACTGTGTGTCCTATCTGATATTCTAATCCGAAAGAATCATAGCAGATTCAGAGATTAGAAGCTAAATGAATCTGTACTCATCTTCTAGTTCCAGTGCTGGGAATTTTTTGCTTCCATTTATAACATTAAAGTTGTAAGTAGACATGCTCAGGCAGATCTAATTAGAACTTCAGGATGTTACTACCCTCGGCACGTCTTCACTGTTTCTCAGCCGGAGTTTAGTCCCAGCATTGCCCTACTGAGATGCTATAATAAATCATGAGAGTGCTTCCAGTCAGTGCTTCTTGCAAAACCAGCCAGGTTAAATCTTTACTTTAACCTAATCCAGGAGATCCACACTGAAGATGGCTCAGAAAGCTCATGTAACTAATTACAGCATTTCAACTAAAAAGCAGCAACAAAAGGTTTGCAACTTCTTACAACGTGTTGAAAAGATTCAGCAGGGCACGTCTTCTTACACCCAAAAGAACACATATAGGTTTTTTCCCAGTCACTTGTAAAGGCATAAACCATTCACTATTTCACTTTTGGGTTACATATATAGGAATCTTATGTCTGCTTATCTTTATCTGTTTTTCACTTAAACCCATGACATTTAGTTGCATCCTTTTGCAATGCAATGCAAACAAAAGGCTGCCCCTTTCAAGGGGATTTTTCCTAACAAAAACCCACCACTGAAGATCTCACCTCATACTCCTCTTTAAATCCATAGCTGTCAGAGGTCTTCATTAGGTTAATATGCTGCAGGAGATCAGCCACCCTGATGGCAGGGTGCAGCTGCCCAGTCTGGTACGGGGATTCTGTGCCTTCACAGAGGTAACGAGGGACATCCAGGAGCCGGCTAGACTCTGCTGTCGCACTGTGATTTTCATCTGTATTCACAAGAAATCAAGGCATTAGGTACCCACGGGGTGGTAACACCTGCTGCTATACAGATCAACTTCTATTTTCAACCTATTCCCTCAAAAACACGTCTAATTTCTGAGAACGCAAAGCACTTACTCTCCAGCACATAAATACTGTGAAGTACATAAAGGAATTTAACTGCAAACACATACAAAAATTTGCCATCCTTCATGCTGCAATAAAGACGTCTGAAGGGCATTTTATCTGAAGCTACAAAACTTTATGACATTAATGTACTCGGGAACCCCAGCCTCTATCACCCAAAGTAACTTTTTAAATGGCTAATATGTATCAACAGCAATACTACACCTTAAACAATAAATTAGAATAACCCTGTAGTGGTATCAGCACGCCATTCGCCTAAAGTCAACAAACAGTAAATTGAGATCCCAGGAGAAGAAAAAAAAAAAAAAAAAAGGAGAAGCAATTATGCTACCACTTCAGAACACCACATCCATTTGGGAAGAAGAATCAGCACTTCAGAGTGGTCAATTTAACTCGGGTCTTTTAGTAGAGAATGGAAACTGCTGAGTGTGCTGATCTCAGCCAGTTTTTCCTTTGTATAAACAAAGAAGTCTCCTCCAGTGCCCTGTGCTACACCAGTCCTCTTATCAAAACCAAATGTCAAAGCTGCAGGAAATGATCACATATTGTCAATCCCTTCTGTGATTTTTTTTTTTTTTTAAATTAGCAATCAGCAGTTCAAATGACTTTAAAGAGAAAGAAAAATTCTAATTGAAATCTTTTTGGAAAGTAGCTACTGAAACGAAAAGTGGGTAGTCGACCACTTCTACACTACTTTGAAATGAGGTTACAATTTTCCTCGCAAAGGAAGTAAAACACACAAGGAAAAAAATGAACACCTCAAGGGTTGATTTTCTACAATTCTGCCAAAATGTGAACCCTGTTAATGCCTTCTGAAATTAGATCTCCTAGTAAGAAACCTGATTCTTTGAACTGTCACACAAGTTGCTAATTTCAGTACACTTACGCCTCACTAAGCTGCCTAATAATGTGAGTGACGTGCGGCAGTCACTTTTTATTGTAGTGTTACCCATATTAAACCACACACATTTCAAACCGTCTCAGTATTTGCAGTTCTCCCCATTCCTCGCAGTATACTTACCAGTAATAGGCACTTTAACCCATTGAAGCAGCAAAAAACAATGAGTGAACAGAACATAAGAAATTTATTTCAGGACTATATTAGAAAATGACTAAAAGAAAATGACATTAAAAGTTGTTAAAGCTTCACAATAGGTAACAATGAAAGCCGTTTTAAAAATGTAAGGGCCACATTATTATGCCATCAATGTAATGATAGGGACTTGAGAAAAGCAAAATTGCCAGACTAACTTAGTGCTAATGTACACAGAATGGAGAATAGCATTAATAACCCATACATGAAGGAAAAGAAACCTAGTATAGCCACAAAGTAATAAGAGCATCCTATAAAATAAGATGTTCTATAATTTAGAGCCCATAAAATTTTGCTCATCTCTAAATAAAACAGAGGAAAACTCTTCTGTGATGCTGGGCCAAACGCCACGACTGTATGTAACAGGCCAAATGATCTAGTTCCAAAGAAACAAGCTTTCTACACGGTGTGCCCAAAAGCTTGTCCACTTCTCTCCATGTGGACTTCAGTCCACACAATGAAAAATATTACCTCTTCCAACTAGCATTACTTTGCTTATACCAGGAGACTACTATACTCAAAACACCATTACCAGTAGATGGAAAGCAGACAGGAACTATTAAATTGTTTTTCAATTAATTCCTTGTCCTGCCTCTTCACAGCTACCCATATCTGTGTCTGCCACAATGTCTGCATTTGGGATATGCCTATAGCCTAAACGAGCTAGTAGGAACAGCTTGATAAGTATCACCAGAAAGTTCCTATCAGGCTTCTAAGTGCCTGAAATAAAGCTAAAGGAGACAAGAAGATCTTAGAAGAATTTCAGGAAAAGACTCATTTTATGTAAGTCTATTGATCTAATTTCAGCAAGTATTCAGAATTACTGAGTCTAACCCTTTGGTCTTTCAGGCAATGGTGCTATTTCTGCACCCCTCCTAAACTTCTTAAATCATCTGGTTAGGTTCCCTTGGGCCCAAAGTGGAAGGCTCCAGCATCTACTTGCTCTGATGGTTATAAACTTTCTCAGACATTACTGTAGTCAAGAGAACGGCATTTGCAACATTATCAAAAGGAAATGGGCAGAATATGACTTGATAATCATCTTCCACATGGTGAGCATACTCGGCTTGACAAAGACCAAAGTCTACTCACAGATAGTGATTTGCTGTCAATCTCAGAGGACACTTTACATGAAGATCTGCAAAGGCTCCTCCTGGGTATATTTCTATCACTATTTTTACCCACAACTTGCATAACAGGATAGAAAATACCCTGACAGTATGGGCAGAGGGCACTGAGTGGTAAGGCACCACAAGTACCTGACAAGTACACAATTAGATTTCAAAGTTATTTTGATTACTTCGAAGACACTGCAAAAGGTAAATTAAACAAGGTGAATTAAACAGTGATTGCAACATACTGTGTGTAGGAAAGGGAAGTCAAATACATACCTACAAAACAGGGTCATGATAAATGGGATTTTAGCAGGTAACTCAATGCAAGACAGCAACACGAGCACAATAAAAAAGACAAAATACAGTTCTAGCAGCAGGAACACTACAAGTAGGGCACGGGAGTACCTATTCCACTCAGCTCAGCTTTGAGACTTCTTAAGAACTGTACCTGATTTGGGGCACCACAATTTAAGAAAAAATATCACCTATGAGTTGGAAAGTGTTCAGAGGAAAAGAATGATAACAAGTTTAGAAAACATCAGCTACAAGACGATGAGTGAAAGAACTGAGTTTAACTCAACTAGAAGAGAGACAACTGAGGACACATGAGCCTTTCAATGGGTAAAAGACTGTTTTAAAAGAACAGGACTTTGTCAGTTCTGCATATTTTCTGTGAGTATCTCAAAAGGAAATGGCTGAATCCACAGCATTGAAGATTTAGTCTAGATGAGCCTAGTTAGGACAAACTAGGAGTGAGCAGTACTAATACTCAATAATAACACCCAGTTACTAGTAACTAATACTCAGAAAATTGAGATTAGGGTGCCAAATAATACTAATATGGATCTGAATTTTGTTTTTACATATCTCTTAATAGAGTTCTAGCTTCACATGTCAGTTCATTGGAACTCAGTCAGAATGCTATGGGGAGAAAAATTCTATTATCTTCCTATTTCCTCATTTACTTGTCAGTTAGTACTGACTAGGAACACCTTCTTAATGAGAACAGGATAATTTTTATTCTAAAAGCAGTGTCAGTTTAATTCTGAATTGATAAACTGAGTGTAGAGTTATTTTCTGACAACAGCATAGCTATCTTTTACATAAAACAAACTGTTTCAATGTTCAACCATGCAAGGAGACGAAACTCATGCAGGAGTGGATAATGAAGGACTAGGGTCCTCACCTAACACAGCTGTCGGCACAAGTGGATCATTGGGCACTGTAGGAAAACAAAGCTCATGAAGAAATACATTACCCTCAATTTGTGTATTTTTAAGAATAAAAACAATATACTTCAGAGTATAACCAAGTGATAACTAAACCCCATTAATTTTGTTACAAGAGAAAACCAGAATGAATACACAGTTCCAGAAAGCATTCTGAATAAAAGAGGAAAGGTAGTGATTTTGGACTTCAGAAATATAATGATAAAGGCAAAGAGATTCTTACTGAAATGAAATAAAGAAGACATTACATGCAATTTAGTTTCTGAAAGGGCTCCTCCTTCACTATTGTTCTTTAGCCTCACAATAAAGGTTCGCTTTCATAGAATCAACTCCTTTCCTTTTAAACCCATCCTCTCATGTAATACTTGAATAGCTGATCTCAAAATGAAATGGTGTATCTTTAAAGTCTTCCAGGTAATTAAAAAAAAATTATATACATATTTACAGTTAATAGCTTTTTTATGTGCAATGGCAAAGACATTGCTCTCACAGATGGCAGATGTTCGAATAAAATTTATAGAATTTAATCACTTGTTATCACAACTAGAACCACGCAGAGACAAATGTGCTATTTCGGACAGAAATGGTAGAATACAGAAGTTGGTTTTGTTCCAACCTGGAACAAAAATTTAAACTATCAACAGCTCTGTGACAAAACTGAGCTCCAGTTTTTAAGCAATCTGTCTAAAAGTTTGTTGCATAGCAGGAAACCTCAGAAGGTTGGAAGGTTCTTTGCCTCTGTACAGACTGCTATCAGGAGAACTGAATCCTCCAACACCCAAAAATCACACACCTAGGATGCTGGAAAACAGTGAGGCCAAACTTCTTTGCCAACCAACCAGGGCAATTGTGGCTGGGGCTCATGGTGTCACATCAGCCCTTCTGGAAGGCTGCCCAAGTGCCTGGCAGCCCCGGGTCACTAACAGCCATGTAGGTTTCTGACAGATACTTTGCCTGGGATTCACCATAACTTTTAGTCCAAATCAAATCATCTTTGCAAACCTGCCTCCGCAAATTTCAGTGCCAATAAGACATCAAACTTGGGAGAATTTTCAAACAAATCCATCCAAAACTGTGTAGAAAAACTCACAGGCTGATACTAAACTCCCGCTTATAATTCGTTAAGAGATACTTAAAATGCTAGCACTCTGCAGTTTGGTAAGCTTCATTAAACTGAGCAATAAACTCTCCCCCAAAATCCATTTCCCTTACAACAATCAGAAAAGAACTTAAGAGCCTTAGGGGACGTATTTTGCTCAAGCATGCTAAGCAGTAAAGGAGGCAAGAGGAGGGAGATGGAGTGCCATTCCCAAAAGAAGGTGATTCAGAAGCAGCTCAGGCTGCTCAGTCCATGTGGCTGTGAGAAGGTCAGGTTCCCACCAGCTCCATGGCACAATTTTATCCCTGACCTGAGGTAACTTACACACTAGTTTCAAGATACTCTGAGTCTGCCAGTGGAGTATCTTGCTTTTGTGCAAGGCACAGTGCAAATGCTGGCAGGCAGGCATGCTGGACTGTGGTAGCTATAAACCCAGACACTTAACAGTCAGAAACCCAAACTGCCAAACTTTGTCAGAATCAGACAGTTGGCAAGTCTACAAAAAAAGGAATACAAATATAAAGCAAATGTGCAGATATATTAACAAGCTTGTTCCTAAACTTCATAAACAGCAACGAAAATTGTCAATGTTTCCTTCTGTTATAACATTCTTACTGCCAAAAGAAATAAATTAATTTGGACCTCATTATTATTCATTACAGACATGGTGTTACGCAGCAATATGTAACATGTTTGTATTAAATATCCTCATGAAGGAAAACTCAATTCAGATTTTAATTGAGATATTCTAGAAGTGTAATATTTTTCCTAGAACAAGTATCAACACATACTGAGAGCATGTATAATTATTTAAATGACTGGCCACAAACCAATAAGGATAACATATGAACATCCCTACTCAACCTTTGGGTTTACCAGTGTTCCTAGAAAACCTGAGGCTTAGAACAATTTTCCTTAAAAAGTAGAATTGTTTTCTATGTTTCTATATTCACCCACACTCCAGAGTATCTGTCACTGCCGTACTTACATCTCGGGCTGAAGTTATGTGAGTCCATAAATGTGATTGAAAGGGGATCCTCTGCGTGCAAGGTGCTCTGGTCAGCGTAACTCCTATCCATCGCGTTCACCATGTGTGTCATCTCCTGGCGGGTGGTCCCCATGGCATCCTTGCGCTTCTTCGCAAGTTTGCTGCCCAGCCAAAAAAAAAACCCAAACCACCTTAATATTTGATGAACATTAATGTCTACAGTAATCATTAACTATAATGCTGAAAAGTTTGGTTGATTTTCCTGTGTACAACTTTTCTAGCGTGAAATTGATAAAACTATGCACCTTGCTATGGAAGAGTCACGATCGTGTGTTTTCTGTACACACACAAATGCTGTAATGGAAGTGCTAACTTCTGTACCCTGGTAATATACTTTTTTTTTCCCGTGGAGTAATTACACTAATATAAACAAATTAGAGAATATAATTACATTTTAACTGAAATGATAAGTAAGAAGCATCTGTGCATGCGGTTTTATCAACCGTCTTCATTTAAATCTGTGTTTTGATTTTATAAATGGATAATTCATTCCCCTTGCTTCCCTTGTTAGGAAGAAATCATTTAACCTAAATTACTTTGTTAGTCAAAAATTCTATGAAATAACACAAGAAACATAATAATTCAATATGGATTCATATTACACTGTATGTTAAAAGTTGTTCTTCCCATTCAGTACCCAAGATACAATATGATACTTTGTTCCTGAAACTTTGGTTCTTTAAAAAACAGACAAAGCTCCCCTTACCACTTTACCCTTTCATGAAGTTTGGGAACATCTTAGATTTTGACATTAACAGTCTTACACTCTAAGTGTACCACAGTTAAACAGCAACTTCATCTGTACAGCTACACTCCCCAAATTAACAGCCAACACCCTTAAAGTACACACTTCAGCAATATCTCTCAATTCTTTCCTTTTGATGAAGAACTGGAAGTGATTTTCACTGTCTCTAGAAGTCAGGTGGAAGCAAACAATGCATTTTAATTATCACTTAAAGCCTACTACTCTTAAAGCATATATCCCAAGTAGTAGGGAGGATGCAGAGCAGCATGAAGTGCACCCTGATTCTGCAGGAATCTGTGACACACATTAGACTGTTCTGAAATCGCTGTTTTCATCTGAAGCTGTGACTGCAATATAATAGATAGCCAACCTGCTTATTTGGATTAATCTGACACCACGTGGGAGACAGACAATCATCACTGAAAATACTGGGTTCTTGAAAATGTATGTTTAAAACACAGCTTAGCTTCACAAGCTTTTTCTGCATAAAACACAGCTTAGCTTCACAAGCTTTTTCTGCACAAAATATCATCAAATATCCTGTAAACTGTTTAGACAGTGTTTATCTTAAATTTCTTTGACTAAAAGAACTGCTTGCTCTTCCCCCGTTCTCCAATAACTTTTAATATTCTGTGCTGCACTCTAACAGCAGACAAAAAGAATATCACTGTAAGGTATCCACCTATTCACTAAGTCCTGGGAACATCCACCAGAAAGGATCTACACAACTCGCTAGGGCAGAAAGCACTTCATGTTTTTGCATATTTAAGAAAATGTTAGAAGATAATTTCTTAAGTCAATAGTCTTGGTTTGCAATAAGGGGCCACAAAGTAGAACAGAGATGGACAAAGCACTCCTGAGAATAACAAAGATTCTCTCACTGATCAGACTCATCTCCTTGTTTTATCTCCTCCTCCCTTCTTTTCCCCATTTACAGATAGTCTAGTTGGAAATTTTTTACTCAATAACTTCCTCGCTACAAAAATCCCAAAGGTGGTCTCTAAACTTATAATATTTTCAGGAGTCCCTTGTGGTGTACATGAGAGTTCCGTGCGTATCAGTTTTTTGGTAAAAACTAAACAAACAGTAGACAGTTGGATGTCCCCTCTAAAATGCTTTATTTTATCCATTTACTTCACACATTCCTATTTACTTACAAAAACTTGGTTTAAATGATACTCTGGTCGAACAAAGGAAGACCATCAGAACTTCCAGAAGTGAAACTGCTGGAGCTTTATAACAGGTTCCCAGTACTATCAAAGCTTTCATAAATCTGGCATTTCTAGTTTAGACTGGTTTTTAAGTTTCAAAGCCTTTCAGATCATACACACTGGAGATTGCCTTTTTCTAATGCCACCTCAGAAACGGAACAAAAAGACTATTACATCTCATCTCTCGGCTACATTAAGCCCTTCTTTGAAGCATCACTTTGTAAAAAAACTCGCTAGCTATGCTAAATAAATCAACAGCTATTAAGGCTTTCAAGTTATTAGCTTATTACAGTAGCTACTTTCTAATTCTTACGTTCTGCTTCAACTCCTAAAAAGGTCTATTGTGTTGTAGCACCACAACCCAAAGCTGCTGGGAAATGGGAGGACAGCTTTATTGTTTAACAGCTCCTGGCTCCCTCAGGATCTGACAACTTCTTTTTCTTTCTTTCTTTTTTTTTTTTTTCCCCTTCCCTCACTCCGCTAAAGGCACATGCAATCTATGCTTCATGATAGTTAAGCAAATCATTAGGTTAAAGTACTTGAGGATGCCAGAAAGTGTAAATAATTCTCATTATTTGCTGAAGGATCCAGTTGGGTGAACCTGTGCAGGTGGGTGTTTCAGTGGGAGCTGGAACAGAAAAGTGCTCCGTCATAGGGTGAAGCTGTGCAGTTAATTATATCAAGCTGAAGCAATTGTTATTTAACAAGGAAATTATAATTTGTCACAATAAACTGGAGAATGGCAGTTAGCTAAGCCAGCTTAGTTTTTAAAAAATTTTAAGTTTGTTTGAAGTCATCAACTAATCTGCTTAAAAATGTGGAAGAGCATCATCAGGCACCACCAGTTCATCAAAGCACTCGAGTACATTCTTGGATCCCCTCTGAAGTCAAGGGCTTTGCGCATTTATTTAAAATTAAGAATGTGTGTAACTGCTCTGCTCAATCACAGCCAAAACTACTGCAGCCCTCACAAAAACTCATTTGGTCAACACATATTAAAAAAAAAAAGTCAATTTTGCTTCAGTGAAGCAAAACTTTATGCAAACCAAAGTCATAAAGTAAGATCCACACTTTAAAATGTGTATGCGAAGCACCTCCCAAGTGACAGATGCAGACCACTTCTCAAAAAATATTTGTTTAAAAAAAAAAAAAAAAAAAAAAGTTGATACCGCAGAGGCAGATATATTGCTCTGTCATTGATAGGGCAGAGACCTATTTATAAAGGTCTGGCATTGGTCTACGATCTGCGTAGGACAAGTGGTGCACGGGATCATTCCTGAACTGATATGCTAAGAAAGAACAATTTGTGATTTACAAGCGCAGTTCTCTAGCTAGGAAATGGGAAAAGAGGTTTTTTCCTTAGTGTGATGTGTTGCTGTGAATCATAATGCAAATTAAATTATGATTACAATAAACTAAAATGATAGTTATGGGAAAAACTGTAGCAAAAAGCAGAAGTCTCAATATACAGTTAGAAATACAATATCCCTTTAAAAAAAAAAAACAAACCACTGAGTCAGAGTAACAGGAAAAATGACACAAGCAATTTTTCAAGCCTAAGAATAAAGAAAGGCAACTATCAATAAAACTTTAGGACAATTATAGAGACTGTTTTTCTTTTTTAAAAAGGGATACTGCATCTTTAAAACATGTAAAAGAGTAAGTCACCCGTATTTTACTTACAGATAGTAGGAGTAAGAATAGTAGCTCCTCCTGGCAAGCAAATCACAGACAGTGGAAAAAGAGAAGCAATGGTGAATGAAAAGCGTGACTCTGTCACATTCAGTAAAGCAGAGAAATGTGCGTTTAAAAAAAAAAAAAAAATTGAAAAATTCATGTTTCTTTGGTTAGCATTTCAAGTTGCTCATGCACAAACTAGCCTTACTTTGCCATGCAATTAAAAAAAAAAACCACTAGCATATAAAAATGATTTGTTTTTCAGAAAGATCACTTGAGAAAATTACATGCTGAGATTTCATTTATTGCCAAAAAATTAGAAAATTAAATGGATTGTGTATTTTCAACATGCAGTTCAGCGTACTATAATGATTACCACCTAGATGTCATGAGAAATGAACAGCTGTGTACAAATCTTGTGCAGTAAATATGCTTTTTACTTTTCAGTTACAAAAACTAAAGATTGCATTTCTAAATACATTTAATCAGAAAACAAATTTCATTTTGACATCTTTATCGGTACACAGGTGTATATGGATATGTTTGTATGCATGCTGTGTGCAGCTATATGAGTACACACGTTGTCAAGATGGCACGTTTACAACAGGTATGTGTGTACTGACATATATACCACATACGTCCTGAACGCAAACATATGCTTTCTATTTTAAGATCTTACAACTAGAAATGCCGATATAGTCATGCTAAAGCAGTAAAAATGTGGAAGGTAAACACATGGAAGGAAATGAAGGACGCTTGGAAATAGTCCAACAATGACTTAGAAAACAAAAAATGGCATTGCTTGTTAAAGATGCAGTATCCCTTTTCTTAGCTGGTTTGATTACTCCAGTAAAACTCTGTAAAGCTGTTAAGAGCTTCATTCGGAAAAACATCAAACCAATTTGTACAAAATGATCAGGCAAAGCCTAAAACATCTCAAGCTGGTGAACAAAAGTGCTTAGTACTCCATTTTTCAATAAAACGTAATGCCGCATTTAATCAGATTGAGATAGCGATGGCTGTGCGTACGACTTAATAAACCAATGAAAATGCAGAAATCATGGTTTTACTGACGTTTCCATGTAACAAGCTGCGGACAATTCAGGTGCCAAAAGGGATACTACATAATGGATCACTGAATATGTACACTACAGAAGATGATTCAAACGGATCGGTTTTCAGTCCCACCACAACTAAGTGAAGTGTGTTTATGTATGTGTGAATGTCTCAGGGTTTGTACAGCTGTTCCTGGCTTCGTTATATTAATTGCCCTCATTCACTAGATGGGCTGAATTAACTCAGATACGCAAAGGTTTTACAGGCTTTTTATAAGAGATCTTGCCTAAAGCTGGTATTAAAAAAACCCTATCCACTTTCCCTAAGGAGGGGAGGGGGGAACAGCACACCTATAACATACGCAATAGACAACCAATTAAACTATCATGATGAAAAATTGCCAAACATTAAAAATTCATTAAACAGGTTAATTTCTCACCTATTTTGAATACAAAACAGCACAGGACTTTAGAAATGTTATGTGCTTTAGAATGATGATCAAGTATCATTCCTAAGAGGGTACTGCCTTCACAAGTTCAGAGGAGGGAAGGGGGAAAAAGGGGAAATTTAAAAACACTATTTCATGGACATAATTAACTTACTTTCACCAAACAATTCAACAGGGAAAGTACGAGTCTAAAACGACTCTGAATGCAGGAGGTAAAAAGGATAGGAAAAATGAACACATTGAAATTAAAGCTTACTCTTTTTTTTTTGTTACGTGCAAAACTAGTCAATCCCATCTGGAAGTGACTGACATTACACAGCAGCACACAGCCTGCCTCTCCCTCTCTCTCTTTCTCTCTCACACACACACACACACAGGGTCTTCTACTAAACTTAAGGGGATCACTGCAACACGCACTGAGAAGGTGACACTCCCCAGCACATACCTTGCAATAAAACTATAAAATAGAGATTTCTTCCTGAAAGCTGAAAAACAACTCTTTGTTTGTTTGTTTTTCAAAAGATGCGTAAATAAGGAAATTGGCTGTCTCTATGTCTTTTTTTTTTGCATATGATCAGTTGGACCTTTCGCAGATGTGTTAATTCTCAACCACAGAGGTAAACAACAGATAAAAGTAAAAGCACTTTTGGGAAAAATCACATATGTAGCTAACTAACACAGAACACTGGAAGCATACCTAATGTTTCTAATGCAGACGTTTCTTCTCCAAGTTATATATCTCCAGGGATAATTGTAAAGAGGCAATAAATTAAAAAAATCTAATGCAAACCAGTAATTATAACATATAGAATGATGTTAGGCACAATTTTCATTTTTTTTTTCTTAATTTTTAAAAATAACAGCAAGCTGTATTTCAGAGGAACATTTGCAACATTTACACATACACTTTCCATTAAGACTTCTGCAAAAGGCAAGGGAATGCAATGCACACACCACTGGAAGACAAAGGTCTCGTTCTACCCAAGAGAAATCAGCTTGTGCCCTGCGAAGGGGACCCGCCGGGGAGGGGGTGCACAGAAAGAGAGGAATTGGTTTTGACGCTGTAACTATGGATTTATAGAGCCATATGAAGAACTTTTTGTGCCAGGTTAAAAGAATTGCAACTGCTGAGAAGTAGAGACGTTTAAAAACTGACTGAGCAACAGGGTAGCACAAATTTACTATATAGGTACGAGCATCTGGAAGCAGAGCTAGCACTGTAAAATGCCAGAAGATGGCGATATTGCTTACAGTCTAAGAAAGTAGTAAAAAAATTACAATTCATTCAAATTAATACACTTTTAAACAATTTCATGCACTAAGGATTTACTAGAAAATTTCACAGTGATGTGGTATGACTTTTAAGAAAGAATTCCAGGTTTACAAGAGCATAAATAGAGGTATAAAATTACATTATTTTGCAAGTTGGATAACATACAAATAAGTCATTAGAGTTACATATAGAAAATCAAATTCATTAGGTGATTACAACATCAAAGTTGTAGTAAGTTATTCTTTTTTTTTCTTTGCTTTAAAAATAAAGGCTCCATGAACTTCCATTCCAACCATTTTGCACATTCTGTACATTCCTCCAACTGCAACTTAAAACTACATGGAAATAAGGAAGTATGAGAAAACGTATAGCTATCAGATCCCAAATATAAAGTAATCCTCTCTTTAAATCCATCATAAGAATCACAGCAAAACCAACAGGAAACACAAAGAACTCATTCAAAAACTGATGTGAGCTAGTGGTTCTGAAACTTTTTAACAGATCTGTAAGAAAAACCCATTTAGGTATTGACTGATATGGAGGGAAAAAAAAAAAGAGGGATCAGCACAGATAATTTTCTTACCTTTTTTTGACAATCAATATGACAACAAGGAGAAGCAGGATGAATACCAGAATGCCAGCACTTATTCCTGCTATTTTTACCACTCGATCTGTCTGTTTAGCTGGATCTGGAATCACCTCAGGTTCTTCTGTTGCTGCTGCTAAATGAATGAAAAAAGAAGTTGCTTAAATGCATAAGCACTAGAGACAAGAAAATCATAATTGGTGATAATTTCCAAGTATGTGTGTGTTTTAATATTGTAGCCAGAACATAGATACATGCATCCTGTGTTTATATATCTACACATATGTACATAGAATCACAGAATAGTTTGGGTTGGAAGGGAACTTTAAAGGTCATCTAGTCCAAACTCCCTTCAAGAAGCATCTCCAACCAGATCAGGTTGCTCAGAGTCCTGTCCAACCTGGCCTTGAATGTTTCCAGGGATGGGGCATCCACCACCTCTCTGGGCAACCTGGTCCAGTGTTCTACCACCCTCACTATAAAAAAAAAATTTCTGATACCTAACCTGAATCTACCTCCCTCTATTTTAAAACCATTACTCCTTGTCCTGTTGCAACAGGCCCTACTGAAGAGCCTTTTCCCATCTTTCCTGTAGGCCCCCTTGAGGTACTGGAAGGCTGCAATAAGGTCTCCCTGGAGCCTCCTCTTCTCCAAGCTGAACAGCCCCAACTCTCTCAAGCCTGTCCTCATAGGAGAGAGAAGATATATATATATAGAGAGAGAGAGAGACATGCTATAAATTTCAATATATAGGCCATACATTTGCAACACCAAATCTATGGCTATATACTTGTGTATACCAGTGCACATACATATATATAACTTCACATACACAGAAGAGGTATATATGTGTCTGGATTTCCAAATAAGTTACCGTATTACAAAGCAGAAGACAAAGTAGAGACAATCTATTAACTAAATCATCATTACTTCCTTTAATGCTATTTTTTCATATATTAAATATGGAATATTTAACATAGACCAGTAAGATTACATTAAGTCACAAACTGTAAATTAAACTCTCATTTTCAAGTTGCAGCTGGCACCCTAAACTCGAATCCTTCTCTCCTTTACCCAATTTCAGTCCACTTTTGTATATTAGGTCACCTTACAGCATCTCGCCCGAGATCTGCATTCTACTGGGAATTTTCATGCTCCAAATAAGGTCATCCAGAAAGCCAAGTCTAAAGTCAGCAGTAGTTTTATTTCTGTTCATAGGCTCTGGGGGAAAAAAAATAAAAATTGCTGTTCTAGACAGCGATGAAACCAGTCTGTAACACGGCTGAGTGGGCTGAGGCCACAGGTTACAGCTGAGAGGAAAACAATATATATGAAAGTGCACAGCCATTCAGTCTGCACCTCTTTGCATCACAGCTGGTGTACAAAGGATCAAGGACATGGGGTTTTCCAGCCTGGCAAAAATATCAAAATATATAAATAGGTTTCAGCCAGGGGTAAAATCTCACGAGGTGTTTACCTGTAAAATAGGAAATGGCTCTTCAATTCTCTTACTTTCTAAGGCTGTGGCTCAGCATTTTGCCTTTCCCCTGCTCACAGGCACGGATGGGTACGTGTACTTGCTCTCTCTCTGACCCTTCTTCTCTCACTCTCCGCTCGGCATGCAGCTGATGCCGCAACCTCTCCCCTCTCACAGCAGCTGCATGTTGAGTTACAAGCTGTTGGTATCATCACGCCTATGTCGTTACACAGAAAATGTCCTTTACTCTGAAACTAGGATGCTTCTCAACAGACCACCAGAACAAGCAGAATGAAAAATGAGGTGAAGCCACGCCAGAGAAAGACTACCGCTCTCCTGAAAATCTGTTCCACTGGCCTTTCAGAAAGCCAGTGTAGTCAGCACCAGGGATAATTGGTATCTAATGCTTTCTGGTTTTAACCACGTTACTTGGAGTGTTTCTTTCTGGGTTCCATGTGCAGGAATTCACAGTATCTTTTGAAGAAAGGGTCATGCTGTTTAAAATCACGCTTTATTACTTGTTTCTGTAACCTCCATCTCAGAGTATCCAAACCACTTACTAACAACTTACTCTCTCAGAAAAACCTTCTGAGTAAGTAACATGCTCTCTTCCAGACACCCATGTGAGAGCTAGGCAGACAGTGAGAGATCTGGCAGTGCTTTAATCATCATCATAAGACTTCATCATCATAATCATCTCTTTTCCCTACAGCTTGAGCTCTATCTGCTGAGAGATACCAAATGCTTCCTCCTTTGTGTAAACACATGCCGGCACACACACTTGCATATACCTGCATGGACTCAATACTATGTATTTTGTTTGTATTATGTGTGCTGTTGAGGTGTGTAGGGGTAAGAGTCAGGATCAAGTAAGTGGGTAAGAGTCAGGATCAAGTAAGTGGCATGCGTACGTGTAGCTGTGTACACACAACACGTACTTGCACACAAGCTAGAAGTAATGCCGGATATACATATGATGCTGTCCAACAGAGGAAATGAGGGAGATGACTTCTGAGGTGGAACCGGAAGAAGAAGGTGTTAGAGATTCTCCGTGCTTAAAATGAATCAACTCCCAGTCTACTATTAGTTGGGCTGGATGTGACAAATAGGAATGAACATTTGATAAGCAGTAGAGTCAAAAGGCCAATCAGTAGAGTCAAAAGACCAATCAAAGCTAAAATATAAAGGTCTCTATATATGCCAACAGGAAAAAAACCTCATGCTTGCTCTAAGGGGTACTGAGAAACGGCAGGGACATGGAAAGGGTAGAGAGGGGAGCATGTAGGAGTGGAATAGTCACTGTGTCTGGAATCACTATGCGTACAACATAAGCGTAGCTGGGTAGGTCTGACCTAGCAAAGGTAAGAACTACTCAAGTTGCAAAGTAACTAAGGCTAGAGCAAGAGATTTAGTTATGTGGATGGAGATTTAAGGCCATGTCTTTGAGAGAGTTCAAAATATGAATCATAAGAATTGGATGTGACCTGAAGATGCACTTCAGAAGTTGAAGGCTCAAAAATACATCCAGAAGGCCAGGCTTTGAGCCTGGATGGGGACAGTGGTATTTTCACAGGAGTATCAGTGAGAGATGAGAGAGTATAGGGGAAAGAATGAGAGACCTGTCTCACGCTTCCCTGGAGAAACATAAGATCCTTACTGCTTGATTGAGCAAGCTGCAATACAGGTGCTTCTCAGAGTCGTCTTTAAAATCATTCCGAAAAGCTAACTCAGAGAAACAACTATACATTTTTCAGAAAATATGAAGGAAAGATTACTGAGGGAGTTCACTTATTTGCCTAAGTTAGGCACTGGGAGGTTTTTTTATATATTCTGTACAAAATAATTCAGTTTGGATCATCAGTAACTGTTCAACATGCAGCGCTCTGTCCAAGTTTACAGAACACCAGTGGAAAGCCAGAAGGATATCAACTGCTTGTCCATTTATTCTGGTTTCCTTACACTAAGGGGTTTGAAGTAAGAGACTCATTCCACGAGATTTAATGATGTTTATGAGATAAAGCTGCTGCCCATTGGAGTCCTGTACCACAGGTCCCATTGTACCACAGAGTCCTAAATTAGTGGAGAAAAATTGTATTGAATAGTCATAGACTGAACAAGGCATACAGCCAGTGGTTGAGCCTACTATATCCAAAATGCTAAAATCTATGGGCAAAACACTACCCCTTTTCTCCCCACTATGAACAGAAAAATTGCTTTTGACTTAAATGAAGCCAGGATTATTATATGTTTATTTCCAGCAAGAGATAATAGATGCATTCTCTAGACTAAATGTTACATTTGGGGACTAAATGAAAACAATTATAGACATAAATCACATTGTAATCTATTATTTATATGTGCATTGTATGCAATAAAGTATATTTTGAGGAAGCCATTGAATGTAGCAGAGAATCACGTAATGAAACTTAGGAATTTGAAAGTATTTAATATTATTTGTGTTCTGATAATTCAAAGTGTATTGCAATAAGCATATGTGAGCTTACACATGCACAACCAAAGGATAAAAACATAGAAACCTTGTGCCTATGTGTTAAACCTACGTGGAGAAGTGAGTTTCTCCTGGTTGCTGATCACACAAGGAACACAGCAGCAAGAGAAATTCTGCTTACTCTGATAATTTGCTTTCTCTATCCTCTAGATTACAAGATTGTCAAGATTCTTCTTTCTCTGAAGTGGCTCTTCTATAGGCTGAACTGCTGATTTTGCCAAACAAAGCAATTCAACTAACTGAGGCTTCACCAAGGGCAAATCTTGCCTGACCAACCTAGTGGCCTTCTATGATGGAGTGACTAAATCGGTGGACAAGGGAAGAGCTACAGATGTCATCTATCTTTCTACAAGAAAGATGGGGAAAGACTGTTCAGTAGGGCCTGTTGTGATAGGACAAGGGGTAATGGGTTTAAATTAGAAGGAGGTAGATTTAGATTAGATATTAGAAAAAAATTTTTTACAATGCGAGTTGTAGAGCACTGGAACAGGTTGCCCAGAGAGGTGGTGGATGCCCCATCCCTGGAAACGTTCAAGGCCAGGCTGGATGAGGCTCTGAGCAACCTGGTCTAGTCGGGGATGTCCCTGCTTCTTGCAGGGGGGTTGGACTAGATGACCTTTGAAGGTCCCTTCCAACTCTAGTCTTTCTATGATTCTATCTGGACTTCTGTAAGCCTTTGACATGGTCCCCGACAGCATCCTTCTCTCTAAATTGGAGTAGTTAAAAATAGAATTATTTTTATAATTGGAGGTAAAAATGTTCTAAAATTATTTAAGTTACAGAATCATAGAATGGTTTGGATTGGAAGGGACCTTAAAGATCATCTAGTTCCAATGGCCCTGCCACAGGCAAGGACACTTTCCACTAGACCAGGTCACTCATAGTCCCATCCAATCTGGCTTTGAACACTTCCAGGGTCGGGGCATCCACAGCTTCTTTAGGCAACCTGTTCCAGTGCCTCACCATCCTCACAGCAAATAATTTCTTCCTAATATCTAATCTAAATCTATCATCTTTCAGTTTAAAACTGTTAACCCTCATCCTACCACTACATGACCTTGTCAAAAGTCCCTCTCCAGCCTTCTTGTAGGCCGCTATAAGGTCTCCCCCAGAGCCTTCTCCAGGCTGAACAGCCCCAACTCTCTCAGCCTGTCCTCATAGGAGAGGTGCTCCAGCCCTCTGATCATCTTTGTGGCCCTCCTCTGGACTCGCTCCAACAGGTCCACGTCCTTCTAATGTTGGGAGCTCCAGAGCTGGACGCAGTACTCCAGGTGGGGTCTCACCAGAGCAGAGTAGATGGGCAGAATCACCTCCCTGGACCTGCTGGCCATGCTTTTTTGGATGCAGCCCAGAATATGGTTGGCCTTCTGGGCTGCAGGCGCACATTGATGGCTCCTGTCCAGCTTTAATTCACCAGTACCCTCAAGTCCTTCTCCACAGGGCTGCTCTCAGTCTCTTCATTCACTAGCCTGTAATGATACCAGGGGTTGCCCTGACTCAGATGCAGTACCTTGCACTTGGCCTTGGTGAACCTCATGAAGTTCACATGGGCCCAGTTCTCAAGCTTGTCCAGATCCCTCTGGATGGCATCCTGTCCCTCAGGCATGTCAACTGCACTACTGAGCTTGGTGTTTTCTGCAAACTTGATGAGGGTACACCTGATCGCACTATGTCACTGATGAAGCTGTTTAACAGTATAGGTCCCAAGATGGACCCCTGAAGGACACCACTTGTCACTGATCTCCATCTGGACATTGAGTCATTGACAACTACCGTCTGCATATGACCAATCAACCAATTCCTCATCTACCAAACAGTCCATCCATCAAATTCCTCTCTTCCCAATTTAGAGAGAAGGATGTTGTGGGGAACTGTATTAAAGGCCTTAAAGAAGTCCAGGTAGACGACATCCATAGCTCTTCCACTGATGTAGTCACTTTGGTCAGCCTTACTCTAATAGACCTTTAATTAAAGTGTTACATTTTTATAAGATTATTGCATATTACTATATTTTTCACTATTTGACCATGTAAATCTAAAAAGAGATAGCCTTACAGTTTTCAACCAGTGCAAAGTCATCTTGCATAAAATGCACAAGAAAAATTTCTGCTGTGAAACAAGGAGTTAACTACATTTCCCTTGCTTCTAAGAACAGCTACCTACAGGGAAGACTTATGAACTAAACTGGGAGAAGAATACTTGATTTGGCAACTTATCCACTTGCATTTCATCTGAATTAATATACAGTAACAACAATCATATTCCACAGTCCCATTCACAAAATTTATAAAATAACCTGATCCAGTGATTCTGGCTCTGCACACTGCCAATAACAGTCACCACAGAAGAAGTAGTTTTCCTTGTTTTCCTAGATAGTTAAGGACAATATTCAACCAGTTGACTTCCATGATCAGTAGCATGAAATTCAACTGTGAACATCACTAAATTAGATGAAGATTGGTAACACTCTCAGGGATAGTAAAATTCTAAACAGTTGGTGAGGCAAAGCACATCTTATTCTCACAATCTGCTGATGTATGTAATTCCTCTAATTTTTTTTTACCATGTTTTTAATCAAATACACCTAAAAATACAGCACTCACTTCTAAAATTGAGCTTTTGCCTAATATTCGCACTTAATTCTTAAAGTACACCGTGGCATAAGTAATCCAATCACAGCACATATTACTTTCCTGTCTTCTCCTTCCTTCTGTGGCTCAGAATTTACACATAGCCTTGCAAAATTGTCAGAGAATTTATGAGACTCAGCACAAAATCTATTCACCTATACCTTCCACAGGAGACGGTGTTGGAGTCAAGATAATGATATTCTACTCATTCATCCAAAGAAAATTATTCAAGTAGAAAATTCTGGTAGGATTTTGCAGGACTGCTTGTATGGTACAAATCAGAGAACAGTCAGTATTCTAAAATACAGCTTTTAAATCAAAGGTTTTGAACAAGATTTTGTACATAATCTTCTCACCATACCATTTGACTCTCTCAACATTCACAACATTTTATGCTGGGTTTCTTTTGTGTGAGCAAGGGAAGAAACTTTGTTTTATGCACGATTAAAGCTGCTATTTTATCACACTATTTTCTTTGAATGTTAATTTCTGTTTGTGGCAGATCTTTGAATTCTCACAAACTGGAGTTATTGCTGCATAGTTGATATTCAAAATAGCTCTGCTCAAGATAATCTGTTCTGCACCTTTGTTATGTGCCATTCAAAAACTTTTAATTAAAACCAGGAATGACATCTGAATGAATTCAACAAGGTAACAGCAGGATAACATCAAATGAAACTCGAGTTCTAGCCAGCTCTGGTGATGTCAGCCTATCACCTGAGAAAAGGGCTCTTAGAGAAACTAAGCGGGATTCTCTGATGAATATTTTCTTTCAGATCAGTCTGCCCTGTGTTTTAATCATCTGCCCAGAAAGACCATTCTGTCTCCATCAGTTTGGTTTTGTTACTGCTTTGCTAGAATGATAATCATTGTGCAATTGAGGAAATTTTTAGAAGTCTGAAAGTTAATTAATAAATTCAAGTTCAGAGAGAGAAGATCCTTAACCCCTTTTAGCTTAATTGCATGAAAAAAAAAAGTCCCAGATGATTCCATTTGATGAGAACACTTGAACGTGCTTTTGCAGGGATGGGGGAGACAGTATGTGCATCTTGTTTCAGTAAACTATGCACATGATTCCTGAGGTCTTACAGGTTTCCTCATGTGAGTCAGTTTGGTACACTGTTGGTCTCTCTTTAAGATTTTTCTTTTTCAGATTAAAAGCTGGAGATACTTTTACTGGGAAAGGAATTCCCACAATTCTCCCATCTCTACATCTTCCAAAGAGCTTCTCTTTTGGAGTACAGCTTCTGGGAGACGAAGGCATGCCAGAAATTCACTACAGTTTGGGTACTTCGTACTTGGTACATCTGAGCTCTTGTTTCCAGGACTCTAAATTACAGCTTTGTAAGGTAGCATTATTAAAAAGAAAAAATGTATTTGATTACGAACTGAAAACGTGATTCCCAGAGCTGTGCTCTGAAGTGTCAGGTTCATCCCTGTCACCATGGTAACCAGGGTCCACAGCTGCCCCAAGGAAAAGAGCTTAACAGGCTCTGCCGGTGAAAAGGGGGATGCTTGGCACTGCCAGGCTCTTCTCTGCACCCATCCTGAAAGACGAGGGTGGTGAGGTGAGACCAAAAGAAAATCTGCTGCCTCACTTTGTGTTGTGACATACTGTGCCCATCTTTGTCCTTACATGTGTCCCTTGCAAGGGGAGAGGGGGAGGTGTTACAGAAGCTATCAGCCATGCCTAATACAGGAGGTCCTCAAAGCCCCAAAGGTTTGTGATAATATAAATTAAGCCCTCGTATGAAAAAAAAAAAGACAAAAAAAAAAGAAGAGAAAGATATCACTGTTCTCTACATGAAAGGTCACTGCTGCAGAAATGGATAGAGACACTGTTTCATGGGCCCCTACAGCTCCTTCTGAAAGAGCTTTTTGATCTCTCGCAAAGGATGGCTTACACGCAAAAATGAAATAAATGCAGCTTCAGGCCAGGCTAACCTCTAGCCAGAGCTGGGATGGTATAACATACTGTAGAAGATAAGCACAGGAAGTCCCACAGATTGCTCTGCATACAAATATGGTACCAGGTAAACATCTGACCACCTACTTACACATCCTGCTTCCAGATAATGAAAAAAAAAAAAAAAAAAAAAAAAAAAAAAAAAAAAAAAAAAAAATCCTAAGCTTATGCTACTGGATGCTTTTTAAATGATGAACACGCAGCTTGTAAGTATTTATATGCATTTAAATTAATTAAACAAGCTAGCACAGCATAACTTGATATACAATAATGAGAATGTTACCTTGAAATTCCAGTATATTATACACGTTTATACACAAAAGACTGGTTCCTGACTGTATTGTTAAGCCCTCACAAGTGTAGATATATATTGTTTTGATAAGTTATGTATAATGAAAAGATCAAATCCCATCTTTACTACTTTCCAAGACTTTCAGATCAGTCCATGGACTGGTGCTGCTTTGGTAGGAAACTACAAGGAAAACAGAATCAAGTGAACTAAGTGTCTGCTGCTACTTGGGATGGAAACTGAAATTAATGAGGACCTACTCTTGCAATCTTCCACTGAGAAGCAATTTTAATTCACAATGACTATGCTGAAAACAGTCATGTCCATGATTCTATAACCAATTATGAAAGAGTTGACCTTAAAAGATTCAAAGTATCAAGTGAAGAAAGTGTTGAATCCGTTCCCTCACTAACTGTGAAGCCTCGGACACGTGCAGATGAGCAGAGCCAAAGCAGGAACAACGCCAAGAAGACAATGTTCCAGCAACACACTCTGACCTGCTGTCCACAGGTCACACTGACACAGCAGATGAGCGCTCTGTCAACGAGGGGAGATGACTCCCGGCCGTAGTGCGTCACTAAGTCCAGGCAGAGCTGTGCTTGCCTCAAGAACCATCAACTCCAAAATGTACAGAACAAACAATGTTGTTGGGTTTACACAAGGGAAATACATCCCGTGGATAAATTAGAGTATTTATTAGTCTGTTGGACATCTGAAAAATCTATGAGACAACCTTTTTTCTCCCCTCCCCTCCTGGCTTGCCTTACCATCAAACTAAATGAGAACAAATCTTTAAAAGCAATCAGAATACCCTATTTTGGAGTTTTGGTACTGTGTTTTTTTGACCTTTGAAGTTCCCTCTCAGGTCATCATTTCAAAATTGTGACCAACTGTGCAAAGGCTAGAGCCTTACTAACAGACCTTGAAAAGTTGTAGAAATACTTAATATGCATGTTGTAAAGTACCAGACTTATACAATGAAATCTAAATCAGTATTTCTTCCTGATTTTCTGGAAAGGGGTATTGGTTGAGAATGGTCCCCTAACACTCTGATCCACCTGATCACAACCATTTAGCAACAACTTGTTGGATGGACTGTTACCATTTCTTAAGGTTACTGTGATTCTTCTTGTGTACAATGTGTCTGTTGTTAGAACTGTTGTAGTATTTTTTCCTAAGAATACATAAAGGCAGGTTGCCTTTTTGGTAATGAGGTAATTTAGTAACTTTTTTTTTTTCTTTTTTTTTTTTTGCGGAAAGAAGTACCACCAGTGTTTGGCCATATTACAACTTAAAAAACTTTCACATTTTAGTCTGAACAAACAGTCTGCTTTCAAAAATATGTGTTTTCAAAAATAAATTCTCACTTGACGTTAGTTATAAAATTTCAACCATGCAAAACACTGCAATAAGAAATTATCTGGTTTTGACAATGACTCCTATATGGCTTGTTAGCTCAGAATTAAACTGAAAAGAAAAATCACTATAAAAGTAATGCTTGGTAACAAATACACAAAATACTTCATCTTTATATGTCTTTCCACCAGGTAACATTTAAGATGTTTAGCAGAGAATGTACATTATAATGATCGTTATCATTTATGTATGCACACAACATGGTTTATGGGGAAAAATATTACTCTCCAATGTCTGAAGTTCCGTTTCGTTATATTTATTGAAAATAACATTCTGTGAATAACTTCTGCCAATTTAAGCAACTATAAACTTGTAACTGAGAATTTACTGGTAGTGTAGGAGTTGCAGAGTTATTGCAGACCTGTGCAATTACACTGAAGGAAGTAAGGACAGCTTAACTCTCCTACAAATTCTCCACAAAACTGCAAACTCTCAACCCAAACTATACTCAGACTAGCTCAAAAAACAGACATTCCCAAGATGAAAAATTATCTTAGATCAAATGCAGTGCTAATAACATCCAGGATGGAATAAAAAGACAAAGGCAATGAGGAGGAATAGAAAATGTCTTGCCTTCACCCTTTCAAAAAAACCAAACCCACACAGATTAAAGTTCATACAGTGCTAAAACTAGTCTTTAAGAGCACCCACCAGTTATTATTTGCCATTTAGAATGGCAAAAGATGAGAAAACACACAGAATCTCCTTCAAGAAAATGAATGGTTAGATCTTCCTTTGGAGTTAGGTCCCAGTTTTTCCAAACCCACATAGATTTAGGTTTATACAGGGCTAAAATTAGTCTTTAATAGACCCATCAGTTATCAGTACCCCAGATTCTTACTGTCATGACTGCCAGCCTTCAGTATTTTGTTTCCTGTATAATTTGGTACTTTTTCAAATAAAGTGAAAAAGTAAATGTAAGTACCTAAAAAATCAAAGATGCTTGTTTTCACATGAATTTTATTCTTCCATCTAGAAAAACTGTTTGCAACTTTTTCAGCTATACAGTACTTTCCCTGATGTGATCCAGTGTTCATAGGAGTCCACTGGGACAGCTGGCAAAAAACACTGCATGCACTGGTGTGCAATGCTCACGGCACAGAACTTCCTTTCTCTTTAAAATCTTTCCCTCTGAAGAGTATCTACGCTTACAAAGTTACATGGGTCAAAACTCTTGAGCTTCTGCTGAACTTCTTAGCACTAACAGGGGTCCAAGCAGCTGGAGGCCTGGGAGGACGAGAGAAAGGTAAATACACAGTTGGTTTGGAAGAGGGTATCTCCTAGCTGCACATCACAGGGGGCTGCAAGTACTGTCTCAGTCATTAACCTAACTATGCAGTTGCTCCCATATTTATCTGAAAGGTCCTATGTCATCACTTCAAGTTAGGCCACCTGATTTTGCACTGAAACATCAAAGCAGTGCTGCTTTTCCATGCTAGTCTACCAGCTGTGACGTGAGGGCAACAGCCTTTAGCTGCCTGAAAGCTTTGACATCTTCTGCTACACCAACCATTTGCAAAACAAACATGTTACCTAAGCCTTAAACCCTGTGTAAGAAGTCACAGGCCTGTTTATAGGCTTGTTTACCACATTTGTAATGGCACTGCAACGACACGCAGCTAATGCAATGACAAATGTAGGAAAAAAACACACTGATGTTCACAGCAGGTTGATTACCATCGACTAACGAGTTCAGATCAGGTCTTGTAATGACATTAAAAGCCTTCTGTACTGTCCCACTGTCTCTCTTTCCATAGTGACATCTCCCTAAATCACTAAAATTTCAAAGAAACTTTCAAGCAGGAGGAAGAGGTGGCAGTCCTGCAAACTACAGGACAAAGCACTCCTGCAGAAAGACAACTGTTAATGTGTATTGCCACTTTCTGAATCTTTGGCTTTACTCTTACACATAGTTTTCTTTTCATACAGAAGTCTTTTGCCGTCAAACCTAAAACTCTAATCAATTTCTCTCTTCTGAAAGAAATAACAGATTTGTTATTTCCATTATTCAACTAAATACTGACACAAAACTGTGATGGGGGAATCAGATGTAATAAACAGCCTCCATGATTAAAGTTAGATGAACTTTTCATACCTAGTGTTACACTGCTTCATAAAAAGTAAAGATGAATCAGTTTTTAACTGCACAAAGCTTACACTGACTGAAGGCAGCCAGGCTGTAGGAAAACTAGTACTGGGTTGTGCAGGATGCAGAACTAAAAGGTATCAGTTTGAAAGTGGATTTGTGGCCCCCTCGGCTGCATGTTTTGTGAGTAGTGAAGCATTTAGCAGTTTTTATCCAGAGGATGAAATTAGCTGCTCTGTATTGGATTTGCCTTGGGCTGTTGCTTTCCCAGCTAGATTCTCCAGGAAAATGTAACTGGATCAAAGGGGAAAAAAGAATATATCTAACAAAAGCTTCAAATCCACACGGAAGTCAAAATAAATGAAGCCAACTATAACATGCAAATATTGTATTATGATTTATGTAATGGGTTGCTGGCAAAGAAGATTACGGTGCTGGTATTTATGCCTTAAATCTGGTTTTAGGGTTTTCAGTCAGTTGTGATCTGATTAAAATGTGACTGATTTAGAGGAGAAAATCACCTTAAACTGAAGGAGTGCCAAGAAGTCTTGCAGATGAGGTGGCAAAAATATCTATACTGAGGCACCAAGCTTTGTTTAACAACAAGCAAAAACAAATTTGCATTTTAAAATAGAAGCAAAAAATTGAATGGAACAAGGACATGAGAACAACATGCTCCAGTGTTCAGAGACACAGGCTAAGACACGCCTGTATGTAACTCATTTAAACTGTCCCTTTGGCAAAACGTGACTTGCAATTTCAAACACACAGGCCACTCCGCAGTGGGAGCTGCCATTTACAAGCGAATATTCCTGACCATCCACAGTGAGAATGGCCTTTCCTCTCTTCAAGGAAGTGAAAAATGGCTTTACTCAGTGGCTGACTTAATAAGACTTTAACGAATTACTTCAGCTTCTTACTTCTTAAAAACCAAACAATGTATCTATCAACTTTCTTAGCGACAGCCAGCCAAGATTTTCAAAGTTGGGTAGAGGAAGTCACTCTGACATATTCAGATGGCACCAACACAGGAGATGACTTCCAGAAGGCTTGAGCACCTCTCATAAATGAGATACACCGTCATATTTTAAATAATGTTGGAGGAAAAAAAAAAAAAAAGATGTACACCTGGGAAAACATATTAGCCAATTAACGCAATGACATTTCCAAATAAGACCTCCTCTTCCCCGATTATCATACAATAAAAACACTAGTAAGTATTAAATGAAAACAGTGCAATCCTGTATGATCATGTCTGCTACTTACAGAACATCTCAAAAGTAAAATTAAATACAAGATTGTTTGCATAACTCAACCGTTTAAGAAATAGAAAGTGGATAACAATAACGTATTTCTGAACAAAATGTGAAACAACTTGGTACTACATTAAACTTCGTAAGAAAAAACAAAAACATTTTTGCTAGAACACTTCAGAAGGCAAATGTTTATCTAACAGTTCTTTCAGTAGAACAAAATGCCAAAAAGCAAGAAATAAAAATGTAGTTTTGATCTAAAAATCACATAGATCAGTAACGTGTTTTCACCATGCAATAAATATAAATCTTAGAAAATCTGAAGTATTAAAGGTCAACTGTTTCTGTCATCTCACTGACCATTTAGAGGTAAGTACACCTACTGAAAAAGGAGAAGGGACCTAGTAACCTTCCAATTTTGTAGACCTCAGTAGAAGTTTTATTTAGTGAGCAGTAAAAACACAAATTTGATCCTGTGCTCCCAAACTTGCAGCAGAACTTATATATTACCACTCAGCTACACATGGTAGTCTCCAGGGAAAATAATTCCACCTTCTTCCACCTACAAAGACAAGTGCAAAACCTGCACTTGGGATGGTAACACCATGCCATGGTACAGCCTGGGGTTAGAAAGCAGCTTTGCAGAAAAAGGCAGGGGAGTCTCAGTGGACATGCAGAACAGGAGTTGGCAGTGCACCACTGCGGGGATGAAGATCAAACCAAACACTGGGTTGCTGCAGTAGGACTGAAGTCAGCAGGTTGAGAGTTGTGGTCATCTCCACCTATACTGCATGCGTGCAACTATCCAGCACACTGTGTCCAGTCTGGGCTCCTCACTACAAGAACCAACACTGGACCAAGCTTAGCAGAGCCAGCAGGGTGAGGGGGGTACAGGATGTACATGGACGTACAGAGTACTGAGGGAGCCGACTCTGTTCAGCCTGGAGCAAAGACACTTTTGGGGAGGGGAAGAGGATTTTAACGTCATCTTCAGCTGCCTCATAGGTGGATGAATGTAGAGAAGAACAGCCAGACTCTGCTCTGACACATGCACAGCAAAAGGAATAGGGGAAACAGATGTGACTTGCAACAAGGGAAATCCCAAACAGAAAGCACTAAAAAAAAAAACAAAAAACCACACACAAAAAAAAAGAAAATCAACAAGGGTGGTCAAACACTAGTGTTCAGACAGGAATCTCCAACTTCGGAGACATTCATAACTCAGCCTGACAAGACCTGGAGCAAGCTGCTTTAACTCCCAAGTTAGATCCAAGAGCCAAACCTGCTCTGAGCAAGGGTTGGACCAGACTTCCTCCAGAGTTCCCTTGCAACTGTAATTATTCCAAGATTCCTACTTTATACATGAAGTCACCAACAGAGACACTTCATCTCATTGCTCTAAGTAGTCACTATTGCCTTGTTTTCATAAATAAACAAATGTGTGAAGCAGTATGCTCTGAAATGCAGGGAATGCAGTTTTAACTTTGTAGTTCTTCCAATTTTCAGTATTTGCCTTAGATTCATGTTTCAGGCTTTTTTTTTCTAAGGTTGTCACAATTTCAAAAGCAATCCTCTAAGTTTCAATCAGAGCTGGCTCCTAGGCACTTTTAAAAGCAGACTGTAACTTTAAGCATCTGTCCCCGATTCTTTAAGAAAAAACCTCATGCTCTGGTTTGCTAAAAGATTCTCAGTGGCCACTGATTGCTTGTATAGATGAAGACTGCTCTTCAGATCCAGCCTCTCAACGTAAAGAAATGCAGAAAGCCAGCAGAGAAGATACATCAGCTGAGTTAGTCCTTCCTTACCAGAAAGCATCTTGATCAGCTGAAGTTCCATTAACTGGGAAAAGAGATAGAAAGCATTCTTTCAAGCTGCTATTAATAAGGCTACATACTGGGTTAAAAAAACAAAAAAAAACAACAAAAAAAAACCAAAACAAAAACCCCCAACCAACTTACTGCCTATAGCATGTGATTGCTTTCCTCCCTAAAATGCTCTCTTCATTTGCTTGTGGACCACTCCCCAGGGGTTCTCCAGGGCTGGAGAAACCCTGCCATAAGAAAGAGTGTGGAGATAAAAGAGGGGGGATTCAGGGGTTACCAGGAGAAAGACAGCTTGTGGTTAAAGGAGCTGCCCTAGGTCTGACAGGAGAATGAAAATACAGAGACATGGCAAGAGAAATGAGAAGTGAAAAGAAAGAGTCTGGGAAACAGATATGCAGAACAAGAAAAACATGATGACAAAAGAACTGGACTCAAGAAAACAGAGAAAGAAAAGAACTGCAAAAGAATGAAAATATAAAATATATAAAAGAAGAAAGGGTAATAGTTTATATAGAAAATCTTCAAAATTATTTGGTGATAAAAATAAATTATTTTTTATGAAATAAATTATTTTTGGTTGCAAATGTCAATTTAAATTAGACTTGAATTGTAATTCCTTGCTATATGAATCCGAGGGATTCGTGCCAATGAAGAGAAGCAAACCCAAAAGTGGATCTCTGTCAGCAAAAGAAGTGGCTTCTTTATTTCCTTCTTTTAGAAGGCAAAATACCAGACCTGTTACAAACATTACTTTCTGCACTAGAGAAAAGCCACCCCCTGTGCTGGTTTGCAATAGGGACTCCAGATGCTACTACACATGTGGCCACAACACAAAACTACTACGTAACTCTGCATAATTTGTGTGCCTTTTTGTGAGGCAAGCAGAACAAGAACGTAAATAGCATTACAAATCACGACTGAAGTGCACTGTCAGATCTGCACAGAGTGATTTACAGACCAATCTTCTTGTGCTATATATTACCTCGAGTCACTGCTACTAAGTCTTGAACTTTAATTGTAGCAAATACGTTCCTTTCTATTTCTTACTGTGCAGGTAAAAATAAACCAACCAACGTCACTGAAATGAGGGAAGTGGTGTTACCTTCTACTTAAAAGAAAAAAATATCAATGCAGATCTCGTCATTTAACCTTCCTTTCCCCCATCCAAATCAAACAACTTCTGCCTCAAACTACTGCACTGCTTTTATTCTTAATGCTTCTTAAAAGTTTTTTAAGGCTGTAGACTTCTTTCTAAGCATAAAGAAATTATTTCTCAAAGTAATCTCTACTGACCAAATAAATGAATCAAAGTGAACTTAAGCCTAAACATAAGTAAAGCAAGGACCAAATTTCAGACTCCATTTACTCTTTAAAGAAGTTTTTTTTTAATTTGTGTTGTAAACACAGAGGCATTTTTTTTAAAAAGTGTGAACTGTTTTTTTTAAACTCAAAATGCTCCAGTTTGCTTAAATTATTTTCTATATTTACTCTCTTGAGACCTGGGAAATCAAACTACTACATATGCCTTTAAAGAACAGACCTTCAGTGGAAATCAGTGGGACTATGCCAGGATGGACAAACAGAGGAGTGCTCCTACCACAATTAATACAAACTACTAAAAGAAAAGCCTTGTTTCAAGTCTCTTAATCTTCTGCTTCATCAAATGTAGTGAATAAAGATGACAATTTGAGAACTTTCAGTTTACATAAAAGCAATACCTACTGCAAAAAATTTAAACCATTTGTTAGATATATGGGCTCTAAGCTACCAGCAGAATCATACACGCACACAAAATCTTATTTTCATTCATTTACAGTAAAATGTATTTATGCCCATGAACCAAAAAATACTTTATTAAACATTCATAGATACTGCAGATATTTATTAAATCAGTTTCATTACCAGAAGATATTTTTAATACAGTATCAATTTTCTGTCTATTGAGAGCTTGTAAAATCTTTTTCAAGAAACAGTAAAATACATGAAATGTTTTACTGCATAGCAATACACTAACTAAATTTCATTCTCACTCAGCTCATTGACTTAACAATGTTTACTTAGTGAACCTGAATTAAAAACAAGTTCCATTGCATTGAACCATTTTAACTGATCTTAACTTTTGGCAAGGGTAAAAAGTACCATGAATACTTAAGAAACTTTAATTACAATTGCTGATTGAAAACTCAGTGACAGCAACAGCCAAATTTAAACTATTTTTTTTGAAGAAGCCATATTTTCCTCCTCCTGGAAACCTAGAAGAATTAGCTTTTTACACCGGCATGCAGTCCCTCATTAAAACCAAATATCCCATATTAAAATCAAAGTCCCCATAGTATTGCCACCATGCCTGTGCTACTGCAGGTGAGGAACAAGCATAAGAGACTCCTGCTCTTTGTTTCGCAAAGACCTTTCTCACCTGTTTGTCCCATCAAATACTCTGGTAACAATTCAGCTTGCATTTCATTCCTGCCTAATGTTGGATGAGGAAAAATGACCGCTACGATCAGGGCGAGTTAGGCTCAGAGTTGAATTATCCCCTCCTTTTTAGACAGCTCCTTGTGCACAACAGTCTGTTCCAGCCACGACAAAGTGAACAGGAATGGTTTGAAAAGCACTTCTAAGGTGAAAGTAAGTCTTTTCACCTTGGCTGGTATCTTAAAAATTTCAAGAGAGATGTACGCAATACAGTAAGAGAGTAGGAAACAGAGTTTCCAGGGAGGTTAAACTCAAGGAATTTTGGGGAAATGCAAGTGTAAATTAGTAGTTCTCAAAATTATTTTTTTCTCCTTTTCCTTCAAAGGCTCTGCTCTTAAACTCCAATTAGTTTCAGATACCTAAACAGGGGAAAATGAACAGTTCATCCTCCTGTGCCCATTGGTATTTTTTTCCCAAATTTAGAGCTAATGGAGGATTTCATTAACACGAAACTTTCAGAACACAAAATTTGAATCAGCCGTGTAGGCGGATGATTCAAAGTGGAAGCTTTCCTCAGTCCTCTCCTTGGAAAGACAGTATGCCAAAAAAACATGACTATAAAATGTAAGCATTCTTTGAGAATGTACTGGGTCTGGCTGGGATGGAGTTAACTTTCCTTACTGAAGTCTGTAGTATGGTGCTGTGTTTTGGATTTGTAACTCTAATGGTGTTGATAACACAGAGATGTTCTAGCTATTGCCAAGCAGTGCTTACACAGAGTCAAGGCTTTCTCTGTTTTCACGCTGTCTCCCAGCAATTAGGCTGGAGGTGGGCAAGAGGTTGGGAGGGGGCATGACCAGGAGAGCTGACCCCAACTGACCCACGCCGTATGAGACTGTGCCTAGCAATAAAAGCTGGGAGTTTTGAATTTCCAAAGTAACCATAGCTCAGAGACTGACTGGGCATTGAGCTGTCTCCAGGAAGTGGTAAGTGACTGCTTTGCATCACTTTTTAAAAAATAACTAAATCTTTCCTTCACTTACTAACCCATCTTTATCTCAGCCCACAAGTTCTTACTTTTGCTCTTCTGATTCTCTTCACCATTCTGCTGGTGGACGGAGTGAGTCAGCAACTGGGTGGGTGCTTAGTTGCTGGCTGGGGTCAACCATCCCACCCCTCTCCTCCCGAAAAGTGTACCAAGAGGAGCAAAAAGAGCAACAATGAAATTTGTTTTAACTCTTCAAAAACAAAACCAAAAAACCCCCCAAAGAGCTTATACCATTGGCCATTTATATTCAGGTTGGTTGTCTAAAAACAAAATGCTATTTCTTCTTCTCCAATTAATTAAAGCTATTTATGCTGCTCCAGTCAGTTAATCACTACTTTGTCATTCACATGCTGACTCTCCTTCTAGCTGAAACTTTGAAAGTATTTTCAGGTATTAACTTGAGACAGAGTATTCCTATTTAACAGTTGAAAAAGCTGAAATAGAAAATCAACAAACTTGGGGGTAATAAGGATCTGACACTCAGGCTATAAATGTTTGTAGAGAAAGGTAATGCTTGGCATAACTCACCTCCCGCCTCACTCTGCTTTTTTTTACACTAAGGTAAGATAAGGTCATACCAGGTTTAGTAATCTAAAAAAGCGACCTACACTTACTGGCACTTCTTCACACATTTCTTTCCTATACCTTCCTTTCTTGATTTTTTTACACAATATTTCAGGCAGCTTAAGACTAAATGATTTGAATGACAGACTTGAAAGGTAAGGCACTCTGGTTTGCCACTACTTTTTTTTTTTTTTCTTTATAGCAGCAGAGGATGAATGAAAAGGGGATAAATGACACAGTAGTCCCTTCATACCTCCTTCTTCTTCCAAGAGCATTCTTTGTTATTTCCCTCGCTTTCAATTCAACCCATTCACAAAGGATTAGCATAACACATCTTTTTATGCTTGTAAGGGTTACAGCTGTAATCGCTTCACCTCATCACTTTACTTAGAAATCCTGTCTCCAGAGGAGTAATTCGATTACTCATGACAATCCAACTTTTGCCTAACCAAATAGAAATTCATTATAATGCTGTGCTGGTGCATCAGTTTACTCTGAGTGGATGGGAAAATGAAACCCAGCAACATGAATAGTTGGTGTGAAAGGAAGAAAGCAATTGTTGCCTAACAAAAGGCTACCAACAAAGGACAGAAGACTGGCAGAAATTCTTAGTCCCAGGGTAGCCTCCAAACCAGTAATGATTCATAGCTTTTAAAAGTTTTGGGTTTCAAACAGGCATGGAAAGTCTATAAATTGATGAGAGCATCTGATTGCTTCTATTTGACCAGTCCTCAGCAGGTACTGGGCAAGTGTAGGTAAAAAACTGAGACAGAGCTTTTACACAGGGTGAGGAATAAACACCATCTGCTGTTGGTGGAAAATACCTGTATCTGCACACATGCTAGTCCTTATAGTGGCTTCTATCGCTCCCCGCTTCTGAAATTCTAAAATGTACATGATGTAATCTGACTGCATGCTGCCTCAGAGTAAAACTAGTATCATCCTTAGCAACTGACAGTGGATACAGATAAAAGAAAAAAAATGAGGACAACTAGCATCTCCAAATGACTTCCAGTTGTCCATATGCCCACAAGCATAAATCTAAGAAAAGCTCGTGCTGATTGTGGCACAGAAGGACAGCACTTGGGGCAGAAGCACAGATGCCAGGATCATGCCTTCTATTTAGAAGTAGAGCATTTTATTTTATATTTTTTTTTCTGTAGAGTGATTTAAGATGCCCAAATATAATGGGATAAGTTCTCAAAGGCAACATTTGTTATGCCAAAGGTTTAGGAGCATTAGGATCCAGCTGACAAATCTTCAGCTGTTAGACTGGCTTAGGTCTGTTTTCAGCTTTCGGAGCCCATAACTATCTTCTTGATTTTCATTTTTACAGATTTCTAAGGATTTCAGCACAACATATGGGAGGCATTAAGGGCATTAAGGATTTATAAATTCGTATCATCATTATAAAAACACACAAAGTCTGAAATATATTTGGGGTTAAATGCAATACAGATACTACTTGTGGTCAAATGAAATACTGATCTGTTCATGTCTGTATTAAGAAGAAAAAAGATAAAACATCCTGTTTACAGTAGCCATTTGAAGAAAACATTCCAGACTTACTCACAAAGAAAGTAGTTCACTGCATTTAGTCTGATTTATTTTTGATCTGGAATTTCTTTTTAAAGTCACTGCTTTTTTACATTCTTCTAGGCACTTAACCTTTACTGTGATGTGTGTGTACTTTACAGTGACTGGAAATCAATAATAATTCTGATACCAGGTCTTTTTTGTCTTGAAAAACTTATAATATCACTAAGACAGCATCTTTTTTTTCAATACTACTCATGGGAATTTACTAATAATCACATTGTTAGATGTCAGTGGAGAAACTGAGTACGTGGAATAAAGCCAGACTTTAAAATGCAAGAAAGTCCTCACAGCATAGAAAAAATAGTTGGCTATTGTTACTTTGCAAGTTACTGTTCAACATATACACAGCTGCAATAACTATGTTCACTCTATAAAGGTGAATTATCTACTTTTTTTTGCTTTACTCCATAGTTAAAAACCAGAATAGAGCAGTTCTCCAACCAAAATTTCATGCTCTGATCCCAATAAGATATCCAGTTCCAAAAGAGAAATCTACAGCTACAGAGAGAAATGGGGCAATATCCAGCATCCAGCCTTGAATCCCTAACATATCTCCAGAAATGCAGCAAATTGTTCAGTTACAAAAACCTACATTCTCTTTTGTCTCCTGACACTTGTTGATTTGCCATTGCTTGTTTGCTGAAAATGAAGTTACAATATTAATTTTTGTATGAGTTTGCTGTTTATGAAATGAGCTATTCTGTTTGCAGAAAAGCCACTCTGATACAGTGTGCAGAGAGCACAGGCATGGCTAGAAAAGGAAATGCCGTATACACAACAGAAACAACACCCTTCTCTTTATAAAGAACTCCCATCAGAAAAGTTGAAATACCTCATATTAAACTGGACAGTAATAATCATAAAATGGAAAAGACAGTGGAAAGGCCTCAGTACAAACATGAAAGCATGCATTCATATTTCATATGCCCTGCCCCAAACCAGAAACAAGTCCTCAAAGTTGTTTAACCAAGTTAAAAATATATTGCAGGACTGTAAATATCACAAGCTAGCCGTCACGTTTACAGATAAAGTATTTTTTAGTGTTCATTATGATGATACCTTTTATCACTTTGCTGTAAAACATCAGTTAGACAGTCAATCAGGAGACAAAGACCACACAATTCTCAAAATTATTGTTACACAAACACCAGCAGGATAAGCAAATAGCTGAGAACATCTGTTCTCAAAAAAAAAAAAAAAAAAATTAAAACACAGTAGCCAGTTTCAAAGCTGACAAAATAAATGTATCTTAAATCTGTACTTAGCTTCCAGTTTAGGGACGTTGCATTACATTTCAGTCTCAAACATTTATACCACAGTATAAATTGGTTCTAATTATCTTAACCACGTTCTAACAGGGAACAGCTCATTTTGAGAAAGGAAAGAAAAAGATAAAAGACTTACTGTCAGGTTATCCTGCATGACTATTTCCCCTTTAGCCTAACAAATGTTAAGACAATTTGTTGCAAATCTTGCATTTCTTATTATGTTGTGGCCAGTGATGTCAACAACAAAATTTGGCTTGACAAAATACTTTTGTACTGAGTAGGGCTGAGCAGAGTATGCCATACAGCTGATGTTTTGCTTTGAAGAGAGGTTGAGTAAGCAGCTCAAAAGTGGAAGGAGTAATATCTTAAGAAATTCTATCACTTGATAAAAAGCAGCTGTCACTTGGTTGTATAGTTTTGAAAACTAGTCAAGTGTCCTGTTCAGCATATGGACACATCCTCATTTTCCCAAATCTCAGAATGAGTAATTACAGCAATCAGGACTCCCTTGTTCTGGCAACATGACCCCACTTCAGCAGTGACAGGGGCTACATCCCACAGTTGAGTCCCTGACAAGTTTATGGTGCAGGCTCAGCTACGCACAATGTGCTACATATCTGCCCGAACAGTGCATCGCCTCTACGGGCTGGCTGGTGACAGGTGAGGCAGTACACACACACTTGCAGTAGCTCAGGCAGCAAGGTACCCAGGTGGCCGTTCCTCTTCTCCTCCAAGCTATAGGCATTAGTTCATGCAAAGGTCTATCAGGTTCAGGTCCAAAAGCAGGATCAGCAGTTAGCCATTCGATCTATAGGTCCCACATCCCATTGATGGTTGGACTTGATGATCTTGGAGGTCTTTTTCAACCTTAAAGATTTTATGATCCTCAGACTGCACTCAAAATACAACGCAGCCATGCTGTCTCTGAAGAACAAGGCATCTGCTGAGCTTTTCTAATCACAAACACAAGATGACTCAGGAGGCCTGCTGTGAACAACTGAACAGGCCTTCCTCCAGATCAGCTTCTGCAAGTCAACCCACTGGCCTCCAAACGTTGCAGTGCTGTGTGCCTATGATCTGTCATGTGACATTATGATCTAAGCACCACAGACCTCCTCGTCCATTAAACCAAATTGTTTTACCTAAATAATTGCTTTCGTTCATCCAAAACAGTTCTTTCCATGGGTTACTCAAAAATAAAGTACAAAAGATTTGTACTTTCCACAATGATCTGGAAAAATACTCTCAGCTGGTTTTGTTCCATGGGTATAAAATTTCACTGTCTAAATTTCATCACTACTACTTAAAAAGACGACCATCCAGGAAATTATGATTTCTGTTGCTCTATTCTCTGTATGCACAAATTGATTTCACTTTCTGAGTCTGAGAAAACTCTTCAGCTCAGTTTGAATTCAATCTATATTAGTAAAGCTATTTGATTTGGCTAAGTCACATCAGGTTTCAGAGCTTATGCCGAGTAAGCAATACCTTTTCATACAAAGGCAAACGGATTACCAGCTTTCATATTTGGACAAGCATATAATGAGATTCAGTTTGCCATCTCTCAGTCCCTAAACTGCCAGCTATTAATGTAGAATGAGGGTTTCTAAATTCTATTCAAAAGTGTAATAAAAACTTGGTAGATTTACAAATAGGTAGCGACTGCTGCCAATAGCCACCATCCTTTCACATCTTAGTGTGCAGCATGATCTAGGCTGAAACGTGTAAGTGGTTGGTAATAGCAATGGCATGCTCCACAGTTCAAGTTACTGATCAAAAATCCAATCTAACCCTGATGGTTAATATTTGACGGCTATTCCTGGGGACTTGTGGCATATATTCCTCCATAGACAAAGTAATCTGAAAAAAATCAAACTTCCTATCTGATATCTATAGCAGCATTCTCTGTAAATGTGAGAGTAGAAAATGAAATGTATTATTACATATGGCTACCGTCATCTTTAATCACATTTGAGATACAAAGGACAGAGACTCTTTCTACCTATTTCACTGAGCAGATGAAGCACCCAGTGCCCACGTTTCACAGTTCAGTATCTTAAAAACCTTTACACCAGGGCAAGGAATGGTAACTTTCCCATTAGGTGTACAAAAGGAAGTGCTATGAAAGATGAACACATGGATATAAATCCCAGTATAAACGTTATGGCTCAGTGATTTCAAGCAGAATGGGAACTAGTTGACAACCCTTCTAAATTTTGGAATAATATCAGACACTAAGCCGTTCAGGATTAACTCTTTATGAACTACCAGAAGTGAGAAATACCAAAGAACTATGAGAAAAATCTTTTTACATCTGCAGAAAATGGCGACAGTGTGTTGAATTACCAGTCCTTATAAAATTTGTTACAAAATTCTAGGGAATGTAGCACTGTCATTTCAAAACAGGAATGATAACCTCAATTCAGGAAAATCTGAGAAACTAGAAATAGATCAAGGATTAATTTGTAATTTGCTTGACTACATATTTCCTATTGTAATGACTCCAAAAAACAAGCAGGCAATTCAGATAATCTGGATGCTGTTAGTGTACCTAAAAATTAAGGTTCACATTAAAAACGCCCATACTTGTGCAAATCAACTGCCTTCCATGTGTTGAGGCAATCTGAATGCCAAATAATGTAATTGAATAATCCCAATCTCTCTCTTACATGGAAAAAGAGTAATCCTTGCGCTATTGTTAAAAACATGGATATAACAGCAAAAACTCCTCCAACAGTTCCAGCAAACAGTCAGCAATGTGGTTTTCCTATCATTATCTAACGGTCCCAACAGTAAGATGTACCATCAAAAAAATCTTACAAATGTATCTTCATATAACAGAATCACAGAATAGTTTGGGTTGGAAGGGACCTTTAAAGGCCATCCTGTGCAACCTGCCTGCAAAGAACAGGGACATCTCCAACTAGATCAGGTTGCTCAGAGCCTCATTCAACCTGGCCTTGAACGTTTCCAGGGATGGGGCATCCACCAGCTCTCTGGGCAACCTGGTCCAGTGTTCTCTCCATCTTCTGTAAATAGCCCTTTGAAATGGCAAAGTCGGAAATACAGTAGCACCAGAGATGAAAAGAAAGTTATTATGATGTTTGTTTTCCATCAGTACATAAGGACTTGGTTTTATTGTCCCAGAAAGAGGCCCATTTTCATGATACTGTGAAGTTGTACAGATCTAATCTGTTTTGCTACCATATTCACTTATACCATACAGCACCATTCTGATTTTATTTGCATGTTATGGTGCCATAAGTACCTATTCTTTGCCAAAGCAGAAAATCTTCAGATGTAATTTCTCATACTGTGAAGCTGATGACACATAACTGAGGATTTGCCTTAAACTTGCCCATTAACCACCTCATGATGCTACCTCTGACCTTTTCTCTGCATTTCAACTGCCTATGGCAACCAGCTTTGGGCAATCTGTTGTCCAACATGAGAACCATGTCTGGCATAACTGGACATCCTGTAATCTTGCTTCAGTGCTGACAATATGGCAGCAATTTAGGAGTGGAGCATTCAAGGTAACATCCCGCAGTTTTATAGCAGCAAGGCCATGAAAGCAGCGCACTGGACATGGTTTGGATGCTCAGGGTGCAGACCATAAACGGTCCAAGTTTTGTGGCCATACAAAGAGTAGCAACAACTAATGCGCAGTAGATGTTTACTTTTATTTGAAGCCAGATGTCTCTTATTTCAGACATGCTGCTTTAATGTCCTAAATACTAGACCAGCTTTTGCTATTCCCTGCATGACTTTGCTATTAACTGTGGTGTTTTGAAAAAAGTATGCTGCTGAAGTAGCACTGCTGTTCTCACAAATCACAGTCATGTATTGTCAGTGCAGACTACTGCCTCAGGCTATTTTCCACCACAGCAAGGTTAGACCAGGAACTCTCTTTCCTCTGTGCTAATGGCCTGGCCAAATCACTTGGCAGAGGGGCTGAAACAGTCAATAATACATAGTCTGCTTACATACATGTGAATAACCAATACTCAGTCATCAGCAAAGAGCAAGAAACACAAGTCAGCAGAAATGGGACCTCTGATTTAATGTTCAGGTTAAATATTCTGGCATCTATATGGTATTGAATGTGGTTACCTTTCCTGTTGACTCAACAAAGCAAATGTTAATCATAAATGGCAAAGGATGCAATCTGTTTCATGACCTCTTTGACAGCAAAGGGTTGTGGAAGTCCATTCTGATCAAGAACCTTTATCACCATGTCACTGTGAAGCATGGAGAATATTCATAGTCCTTTCCAGACTGCTGAATTTGCGCAAAACCCTCCATGCACTTCCAAAGTCAACAGCATTGAAAACCACACACAGGGTTGTAATTCTGTTCCCTACTCTTTTATTTTATCTGGCTACAAAAAAAACCCGCTTTAACAGTGCCTGTAACTACCTCCTGCTCCAACAGACAGATGTGCAATAACCACACAATTTCTAGAAAGATCATCCCTCCTGCGAGGCCCATCTGCATACCCTTCTGGTCAGGATCTTTCCAGAAATAGTGCAGTTAGCACACAACTTCCCATCAGAACAAAAGCTCCTGAACTTCAAAGCCACTGTCTCCTTACAGAGCTGACAAAGCATCAATCTCTGTATTTGAGTAATTTGGCAGCAGTGCCAATCAGCCATACTGACTTGCTCTGCAACACATTTGACAGTGTTTAGGAAGTGCTACTATGCTTGGCAATGCTGCTCCTTGTTTCTAGATGACTAACTGTAGAACTTCACTTAGCGCTCTGTCAGAGATGACAAGCAAGCAGCTTAATTAACCCTTGTAACATTCATGACAACGAGGTGGAACTTCTTTTCATTTAGTTAAAAGTGTTTGATTAGATACAGAGAAAAGCAGTGATGCTGATTTTAGGGCCATAAACGACTTTTATAAAAATCAATAAGCACATTTCTGATTTAGATGTTGCCAAAGTTCTGCGTTCTTTGGGCATCATTCTTTTCTGAGATAAAGTCCTGCTTGTCATTCCTGTCCAGGTGCACAGTGAGCAGCTTTATTGCTCAAAAATACTTTGTCTTCTATCCAAAATCTCTCTGTGTTAGGTAGCTGTTAATACAAGGACAGATAATTGCAAATATTATCATCTCTGTGCTAAGGTGTCACATATTGATATAATATTTTATGGTTGTTTTTTGAAGTTGGACTGAAGCAGCTTTGTCCTTGAGGTTCAATTTCTTCTAGCTGTTTTAAACATGACCTCAAGACCTTTTGGCTGCACCTGAAGATGGTGAAGGCTACATCTCCCTTGCCTTTCACCACGACTCCAGCATGTACTATGACTTCTACCCTGCTTTCAGAACTGCTCATGCAATTGTTCTAACCTAGGAAACATTTACAATTATTTTGACTATGTTAACTTAGTTTATTTTGGAGAACCTGAGTGAGATCAGTCATTTGTAACAAGGATAGCAATCAGCTGCCGACACACACTTTTTTCACCAGCTCTGTGACCACCAGCCATACGTACTTTCCAAAAATAAGATTTTCTATCTGTGTTGGCTTATGTGTGATCTACTGACATCAGCTCCTCATTGTTAATGATTATATCATCAATCTGCCACATAAATGATTTTTACTTCATCAGTACTAAGTTGTAGTGCAGGAAGGAAGCTGCTACTATTTCAACACTGAACGCATCCACAGTGTCTTCTGTAATGACAGCACATCAGACCTACGGGACAGTGACGAGCAGCTAGGGTTTAGAGCATACCATCACTACTGGAGTGCTGTTCCAATTTTCACTACCACTTTCAAAACAATCTGAGACTTCCTTACAAACTTACAAATAATATACACATATTTATTGGAAAATCTCCTAAATCTAACGCACCATTTAATGGAATCGGTTTCAAGCATGACTGATTTTTACCCCATCCAATTTGAATGGTAGTTTGTGTACGGGCACTAGCAACAGTGGTAAGATACACGTATGTAGGGGTATTTCTAGCATCTGCAATTGGTTGCTTTATTGGGTACAGAATTCAACTTACATGTCAATGATGTGTATGGCAAAACCTACTCTGGATTGTCAGTGTTTACCTACTTGCTAATGTGGAGAAAGTATCAACCTGGATGAAGATTACTGTCTGGATGTAAACACAACTAGTAATTCCCAGAGATCCCTTTCTCCTCCTTTCTTTGAAAAGGTGAAACAGCACTGTCCCTTAACGGGGCTGCTCTAAAGCTCCACTGCTGCACAGACACGCCGAACTCCTGTCGCTCCTGGGCCAAACGTGCATGCAAGATGCCTCTGACAGACTGTTAGTGGTAGCAATCTGCCTGTGCCACTTCGCACACTCTTCAACCCTGGGCATTGCAAGGGGCCATTTTCTCCAACAAAAAGAGCTAATCATGACATAAAATGAAAGTGGACACAGGCTGTCTGTGTGAAAAGGGGCCAGTGAGCCCAGTCCTATCAGGTGGTGATGAATTTACTTTCTCTAAACACTTGTAATTTTACAATGACACAAAGAAGGTAAAGACATAAAAAAGGTAAGTAAGGATTGATGAAAGAACAGAAAAAAAGAGGAGCTAAAATAAAAAAAAAAACCCACCAACACTGCAGTACCAGCAAATGGTAATTTTAACTTGTCATTTTAATTGTATCTATTATTAGGGGAATCAAGAATTTTCTATTGCAGTTAAAAGTCTAATGGGTTCTGTAAAAACAGTAGATTTCTTCTTTCATGTCTCCATATTTTTTAACAATGGATGCAAAATAGTCAATGCCTACAATCTGATTCATTAAAAAACACATTAAATAGCTGAAGAGACCTAAGAAACCAGGCACCTACTAAAAGAGCATATGTGCCAAGGTGGTGATCCTTCACATAGAGCAGGTAATGTATCAACATTCATTCTCTAATATTTAAATATAAACTAGAATCCCCTACCTGAAGTCTTACTTTAAAAATTCTTATTCTTTAGAAAATCTTTAAGGTTCCTAAGATTTTGATCTGCTTATAGCATCTGCACAGTAAGTAATTTCTTAAGTATCCAGGCCAAAAGAAATACTGAAACATTTTAAATTCAAGGAAAACTAATATATATACCTTTGGACTTAACGTTTCTTCATTCGAATGGTTGATTTTTTAAAAACATCAAAATGTATCATTAATGTTTCCTCTTACAAACTTACCCATTTTAAAAAAGCTGACTTTCAAAACCAAACTAAATAATAAAATAATATTTGCATGTAATACACTTATTCACTAGCAATGTATTTTAAAATAAAGTTCTCTAGTAAAGCAATTAGATTTATTAATTGTATTTACTAGATTTACTCATCTATGAAATTTTTCTGACCAAAAGTACTCAACTACTCTTTCAAAACATAGGAATAAACCCATACTCCTGAAGACCTAGGAAAGAGGTCAGAAACTAGAAAATACTTTTAATCATAATTATTTACAAATACAGTTAAAATAAATGTTTCAGCTCAGTCAATGTCATAAGCATAAAAAACATTAGGTAATTCAGAGGTTTTTTGCTGTTACCCTCAGAAGGAATCCTTATTTCTTAGAGATGTCAAGCAACAAGCAGAAAAGAGTACTTCTCTTCAGTGCCTTATAATAAATAATGGGAAATATTTTCTGAAAATCGTTGTCCCATGCATATCAATTAGGTAGCTTCACATAATAAATGCTGCTGTTATATTAAATTCCTTTTTACTTAAATTTTGCTAATTCTGAGATTTTGTTACTCTCTGCACATATATGTAAGTACCCACATTATAGGCTTTGTGTCTGGAAATCTGGAGGTGTCCCTCGGCTAACTGCTTTTTTAATTATCATCATCAAATATTCCATCAAAGGATCATTCAATTTTTTTATTTACAACCAAAGGTACCAGGTATCACTTATTAGAACTGGCAGATGTGGTTTCTTGGTGAGCTACTGCAATTTCATATACAAAAAGAGGAAAATACGTCATGCTAATATTCTGCTTCCATCTTTGGAAAGCTCAGCAAGTCAGCTAAAATATCCTCTTTGTGAGATAAAAAACATTATGTAAAAAACCATTAAAGTTTAAACATATTAATGGCTTTTTCCTATGAATGGGTGAAAAGAAAGATGTGACTTAGGGCAACATCTGCATTATTCTCTAAATTTTTATTGCCACTTAGGTCTCCAGTATCTATTACGATGGTACAGCTAAAAGTAATTGCAGAAGCATTGATCCAAACATAAAAACAACAGTGAGAGAAGTTCTATTTCATATACATTTAGCATCTGACATCTTCCCCCATTTGTGCATTAATCAGTAACAGACATATCTGAGCATCCTGCTACAGGAGGTGATTTGACTTTCACAAATTTCCCTAAGAGCAGACACATCATCAGGAACAATTTCAAGGAAATAATTATGGTCTAGACAGATTTATGACTTCTAAAGACCTAATCCAAAGCACATTAATGTCAGTCGAAGGACTCCCATTGACATCAGAGGCTTTTGGATCAATCCCCAACTGCTGTGGGAACGAATTCAGAGCAATAATGATGGTGGACTAAATGTACACTTGCAGTTGAAATGTTACCACCCAGACCTTTTTATTCCTCAAATCAGATTAAAAAGTCATTTTCCGCTATTTCACAATTACTTCCAGATGCGCATCATCTCAAGTGGCATTTTCATCCATTTCTATGAACCAAATGTGCATAGAGTCAGAGAGGTTCTACACTGCCTGAACTAATAATACAAATGAAAGCCACAAGGGAAAATAATTTTGGAGGTGACAAAGTTCATGTTTTAAAGGCAAAGTGAGAAACCTTGGACATTTGTTCCTTCTAACTACTTTGGGATAAAGCTGCCAGGCCCACCACTTTTTTATTTACTGCCACAGTAGATTTCTTCTAATTAAATTTTCAATATTTTTCTCTAGTCCCCTAAACAAAACAAAAGAATACATTCAAATAAGTGTTAGCCTGAAATTTGGCAGCCTAAAAACTGTCAGAAATGTCAAGTTCATACACTCTGTGCTTAATAACAGCTCTGCTGTCCCTTCTGTCCTCTTAAATGTCTATTTACATGCTAAGTAATTTGAAGCATCACTCTTCTCTGACCATGTTAATCTAGTTTCATTCCCTTAGTAGTCAATAACATTTTAGACTGTAAAATGAAATGCCAAAGTCATGTGCAAGTTGAAATCCATTCCAAGTTTTACAAAGTCCAACTCAACTCCAACTGACTGATCAGTCATCAACATTGTGTGTTACTCTGAAGGGCATGCTATGGGAATCATGCATCTTTTATTCACTCCTCTAGCAATACTTTGGTTAGGCAGGTTCAGTTATCACATGTTCATAGAATCATAGATTCATCAAGTTTGGAAAAGACCTCTAAGATCATCAAGTCCAATCATCAACCCAACACCACCATGTCTGCTAAATAATATCCCGAAGTGCCACATCTACACGCTCTTTGAACACCCCCAGGGACGGTGACTCCACCGCTTCCTTGGGTAGTCTGTTCCAGTGCCTGACCGCACTTTCAGTAAATAAATTTTTCCTAATATCCAACCTAAACCTCCCTTGCCACAACTCGAGGCCATCTCCTCTTGTTCTGTCACTTGTTACTTGGGAGAGGAGACCAACATCCACCTCGCTACAACCTTCTTTCAGGTAGCTGTAGAGAGTAATGTCTCCCTTCAGCCTCCTCTTCTCCAGACCGAATCATTCCAGCTCCTCCAGTCACTCCTCGTAAGACTTGTTCTCCAGACCCTTCACCAGCTTCATTGCCCTGCTCTTGACATGCTCCAGCACCTCAATGTCCTCCTTCTTCATTGTGATATAAGCATGTTACAGACTGGTTGAACTCTGCCTTACCAAATCAGTTTTAGGAAGTTTGAGAACTTTATGAAATTATATGTAACACTTTTTTTTTTTTTTCAAATAACACACATTTCCTAGCATAACTCCATCTTTTCTCTCCTAATGAATATCTGACCTATTACCTCAGTCTCTGTGCCCTTCTCTGCACTTCAGAAAACAAGATTTTTTTTTTTTCTCATTTTTCAGTTACTATGTGTGGGAAACCAGATTAGCGACTGAATAATGCTACTAGATTTGAAAAAGAATGAGGTAGAGAACAATTATCTGTTGTTTTTCTTAAAAAAAAACAAAAAAAATGATGCTGATCACTGGTTACTAAGAGGATCTGAATGGGAAGGAAATGCAGGTTGACAGAGGAAGGCAATATTAGCTAAAAGTATCCAAGGAATTAAAATGGTTCACACTTCATATATTTTCCATATACCTGTAATGGAAATGGTGCTTTACATATGTCCTACTCACCCCCTGCATCACAAGGACTTATTTTTAACCTGGTTTCCTCAAGAATCAAACCTTACATGAACAAACTGTGTACATGCATGCAACTTTCATACCCTCTCACCACATCTAATAACTTGGGACTCTCTGGGCCAATTCAGTCCAATCTGCAGAAGGGCAGAAGTCACAAAGCCATTAAATGCTTACAAGTTTTGTGGAAATAGGTGTCCAGATAAATGGGGAATCTTATTATTGCCCTAAAGCAAGGCCATCAAAGAATCACTCTGGCATTCATCCTTCAGCTGCAAGTACACAGGAACTGCTCAGGAGACTACTTTTTAATCTGGTGCTGTTCCAATATTTTCTTCCACGAAAAATTAATTCAGTGTATTTTAATACACCAGACACTAGTAAGCCTCTCAGCTTACTCTAAAAACACTTTTTAAAGACACATCAAAGCAGCAACATACTTTAGTCATTATTTGGCACCATCTTTTAGATGAGTTCACACTGCAGTGCATTTTGTTATCAGAAGCGCACAAGATCATTGCACATGGAATACACAGACTGAAAAAGTACGAGTGCTTCAATTTAAATTTGCTGACTTTCATTAGTTTGGCATCAATAAACAAACTATTTCATCCGTTCTCAAAGGCAGAAGGCAACCTATGGGAATGATATCTGCAAGACCCCTTACGCTTTAAAATAGATGTAAATTATGATAATAGGGAACTGCCCAAGCAAAAAAAAAAAAAAAAAAGAAAAGAAAAAAAAGAAAAAAAATAGTCACACACATTTAAGAAAGTTAAATTACCAAGATTATAATTTCAGGGATATGAACTTCTCCAGCACCACACCATGACATTACTACCATATTTTTTGAATATACATAGTAGATAACACCAGACCCTTGAAGGAGGTAAAAATGACAAAGTATCTTTGCTACCTAGTATCTTTACTACCAGGTAAATTTTGTCTTGCCTTTGCATCCATGTTTAATATTGTTCTTCTCTCCCTGCCACTTCCACCCCAGTTCTTTATGATTTTTAATGCCTTTTCAACACGTTCAAGGTAAAATACAGTTTGGCCTGCTGTCGGTTGCTTCAGGTCACAGGACATGACACAGAACTACAGTCTATTTTCATAACTGAGTACATAAGTTTAGACAATTTGCTGGATTTTAAAAGGGTACATCAGCTTCACTGGGGTGCATTAAGTAAGGTGAGATACTCCTCTCTGCCCTATGAATATAGTGCAAACGTACCCAGACGTCTCCTAGGTCAACGATTCAAAGCAAACTTACACACTATGAAAAAATCAGCATAATCAGATCAACATAGACATAAATCAGTGTATCAAGTACACTTTTCTTCAAGGACAATAAATCATGGTACTATTTTTTACGATGAAAACATGGGAAAAAATTTCAGTATCAGCTTCTTAAAAAATGATTTACAATACCAGCATAACTAGTTTGAAGGGTATGATGCATGTGACTTTGAAGTGATGATGCCCTATTAAATACATTCCTTCAAAACAAGAAAAAGCATTTGCTCCTAATGCTGCCCACCCCCGCATTTCACATCTACCAATTAAAATAAAGTCAAAGACGATATTTTAGGTTTTAGTTCCACATCCAAGGAGTATAGTACTGACATATCATGCAATGCAGTTACTTTGTGAAAACATGTCTTTAGCCAGAGTAGCAAAGGCAAGACTTATAGCACAATGGTAAGAAACATGCTACTCAATTCCCCTTTCCTTCAGACTACATCCACTGGGGTGCTGGTGGCTATTACACCAGAAGGCATAGAAGCAACCACCAGGACCATTGCTCCTGTGAATATTGCTTTGACATTGGTGGACTGAATATGGTTAATTGAAAAATAATTTCTTCATAAGTCAAGTGAAGTTCTTCCTCATTTTGTTATTACTATCCAGAAAATTTATGATGAAAGAGACTACTGCTCTCCTCTTCATCATTCTACTTTTCTGCAGTATTTTAGGATATTTCTGAGCCTTTCAAGACTCTCCCTTGACTCAAATCCTAGCAATACATGCTTGTGGTACATAAATATTTGTTTATGCAAATATATTTTAATTCAAACATTTAATCTTGCCAGGTAAACATAAGAAAGATAACGCTGATGCACTTTTCACAGAAGACTTAGCACACGGTTTTAATTTCCTGTTTTTATTAGCTTACCTCACTTGGTGAAAATATTAACACATTCTGAGAAGTATCTTTTATTTTCTGGTTTCTCAAGAAAATGCTTTGTTGCTACCACCTCATTAGAGGCATCAGCTTTTAATTGGAACAAGTTTTAAATTGAAAGAAGTGGTTGAAAAAAAAAATGGTGCTGATGTGCCACCATAGCACTTTAAATGCCCGCTTGCTCATATCTGAAGTTGTTTTTATGCTGAATATCAATATGCAATTAGAAAGAGACAATGTGAGTACTTGCTAGGCCTCTGCAGAGCACTCTTTCCACCTTTGTAAGCTCCTGTCTTGTTTGTGCTGTCAGAGCCTATCAAACAACTCTCATGTTGACACAATCACGCAACCCAAATGAACAGCTATAAACACAGTCAAAGTAAGAGATATCAATAAGCAGAACAACTAAGTCCTCATTTGAAGATGAAACATCATTTTTGACTGAGCAGTATGTGATTAACCCACTGCGTGAGGGGTCAATATGATTTATTCTCGCAGCTATGCAGTCAGTCCTAGCCCTGGGCCTTACTTGCTATCAAAGACACAAGCCTTCCTCAAATCAACCCTCCCCTCTATCTAGCAAACACTTGGAGCTCTTACTTAGGAAAATTAACTGCCATACCCTTCATTTAAATTATTTCCACCCTTGCTTGGAAATAATTGTTAGCATAACAGTTTAATCAAGTGTGCTTTCTGGTCTCCAGTCCATCTATCTGCTGCTGCCTGCAATGTTCCAGCAGCCTAAAAGCAGACCTTGAAAATCACAGATAGAGGGGGAAAAAAGTGCTTATTTTGTCTAAATTCTGCGTATTGCTAGAACAGTACTCTCTTGGCCCAATACCAAAGAACAAAAAGCAGTAGCCCATTACATTTTAAGACAATCAAGTGATTCACAATAGAGGGACAGTACTTGCTCTGGTTCAAACATTTCACAGAAATGCCACATTTTATTAAAAAAGCTACTTTACGTGGAGGGACAAACCTCTTACCTTTTGTAGCTATTCGAACACACTGAGTTTTGGTTTCCTGTTGAGGAGGGAAAAGTAGACTGTTAGATCAGGTTGCTTTCCCTTGCCCTGCCTGTTCCACAAATTTGTCCTAGGTCTGCTCATCAGCTGGGGCAACCCAACCAGGTGGCTCAGGGATCTAGGCTTAGCAAGGGAGGAGGCTGGGTGATTTTGCCTTTACAAAAGCTGGATAAAACCTAGACATTGGTCTGTGCTATCCAGAAGAATGATGGGGACAAAAGGTGCAGGACAGTCCAAACGTAGCAAAATTTTAGATTATACAAATCAAATGGAAATCATGCCATAAGAATACAGAGTGACGGTGCAGTGGAAGAAAAGGGGAGGACTGGTGCTCCTCTTTATGTCATGGCAGAGAAATCCTGAGCCAGTGTTGACCTCCAACAGTGCAGTGCAGCAAACAAGGTACATTGCTCAGCACTGTCTCCAAACTTAAATCTTGCTGCATCCTGACAGTCTGTCTTCAACAGAGTCACCTGAAGCACATCAGTAATGCACTCACTCATGCTTCTGAGTGTGGAAGGAAACACAAAAGCAGCCCAGGTATCCCTTCACATAGGACAGAGGTAATCTACAACCTATATAATGTGCCCAGGAAAGACAGTGATTTGACACTAATGTGCTTCAGAAGAAGCTGCACATGCAGAGACAATTTGTATGTATTTTACATCTTTTTTTCCGCCTTCAGAAGTCTGGTCAGCAACAGAAACAAATGAACAGAGAAATTACTTGGTTATGCACAGTTTAGACAACTTGAACAGATGAGGGTCAGTCATAAATGAGTTTTTTGACCTTTTTGTACAATGTGCAGTCATTTTAAAGGCAAACATACTGAAATAGCATAAGGTTGCGTGAGAGGATGCAGCTGCTGTTGTATTAGATCACTCTAAACAATATTAGCATACAATTAGAAAATATAATAATGACAGTTTCATTCTACAAAATATGCTCCCTCTCGTCCTGCACTCCCCAGCACTCCATCCCCGAATACATCCCCTGGGATCTCTCTCCTCTTGAAGATTCCCGAGCAAGAGGTAGAATATGTTAACGCCGTTTTGCAAACACAGCGTGTAAAGAACGAGCAAAGCTGTGAGTTGAGGCTTCCCATAAGTGTTCCACAAAGACAATTTTTCAGCCTAAATCAAAGCCCTGCAAAGTTAATTGATATAATCTTATCTAATTAGCATTCTCTCCAGTTACTGGATTTACTTATCCACTTTTGTTCAAAATGTCTGTGAGGATCACAGAGTAACCCTCATCCTAAACCTACAGTGCATTTCAGAGCATACTTTATGCCCCCTTGATTATTTTGATGACCCCACGAGTTTATAGTAAAGCACATGTTTAAATATTCTGCAGCTCAGAGGTTATCTTAAAACCACTAGATCTCTGTCCTGGCAGAATGCAGTGCTATCCACTCAAAACCTCCCCCCGCATCACTCTAGGAACAGAAATCTGACCCAAAGTTTTAAATCATACCAGAGAAAACCATTTTAGGATTAAACTCTCTCATAAAGTGGAACCAAGTTGAAGTAAAAAATAATGTGTTCTTCCCTTATCTTCTGCTTGTCTGTCAAAACGAAGATTTATTTTGTAGTTAATATTTTACTTTTCTCTCTCATTTGTTGAGGAATGAAACAAATTTCCCTCCAATTTAGTCTGCTGGAAGCCAACAAAAATAAAGGAAATTATTTGTGGCAGGTGAGGGAAATATGGATGAGTGTCTAGCAGTTACCTTTTATTTTGCTTTGTTTGCTTCACAGAGGTGTATAGGTAAGAACTAAAAAGAGGGAATGGTCTCTTCCATCAGAGAAGATTAGCTCCTGCTTTGTCCTCATTCTGACTTGATGCATATGCAATTTTCATAATCATAGGCAGAAGGTGAGATTTTCTTCAAAAGGCTCCAAGGCAAGGCTGCCTGTTAGCTAGGATTTGTTCAGTCACCGCAGCAACCCAAATGTAAAGAAGGGTAAACATGGCTTCTGCTCCTTTCCGATGGCTCTGGAGCATCTCAGCGGCTATCAGCCTAGCTGTCCTTTCTAGTTCCTTCCTGACCTGCCTGGACACTTCATATGGAGACTCCTATGGACATATTACTGCAATTTCCTTAGTTTTCTAAACTAAAAATCAAAATTTTAAGTTTTTAAATACCTGAAGCTTCTGTGTTTAACATATTTTTCTTCCTCATCAATAATGTCCCCCTCCCTCTCGTAAACGAAAATTTTCATTTACGAGAGGAAAAGCCACTCAAGAGCAATAGCACAGGGCTTCCAGAGCCACAGTTGCTCTTCCCACCTGGGACCTCTCTCCCTGGCGTGTTTCCCCCTCACCACACACATACGGCAGAACTCAGCAACAGAGTTAAAAATGAAACACCAAGGAGGTAATGAAGGTGAGCGACAGCCATACTTCTACTACTGCTCAGCAGTGGAGCAAACCTGAAGTACACCTTTTCAGAAAGGCTCTCGTAGACACGCTGTGGGCCTGGGGTAACTTTTGCTCAAGTAGATTTTTACTTTTTACCTGATGTTCAGTGCGAGAGTCTCAAAAAGTTTGTAGCTTTTTTTTAGCCCCCTACGCAGCCAAGATTCTGTTTATCTTGCAGTAATTTAATCTTCTGAAGTGTGCAAGTACTGAGAATTGGGGAAAAGGACTATGGCTGTTGTTTCCTGAGGAGGAAGAGTCAGAGCACTGAAGTTACTTCACTCACGACAATTGCTACAAGATGTACTAAACTCCTGTCTAGCAGCAGTTACTATGATACAAGGGCAGTGTGAAATGTGAATGGTATGCTGCCGTGCTATGACACTATGGAAGTGATTAGTGTGCCACTGTCAACACCTACTACATTCAACTCTGACAGCCCTAATTGTCACCATGGGTGTGTCTTTGACTCCTTCCAAGAGAGAGGTGTGGTTGGCACTTACCTTCTCAACGCTACTCATGGCCTGGAAATAAATGTTGTAGCCTTTCCGAGGAGCCAGTGGCGGGTTCCAGAAACCCTGGTAAGTCCTGTTGTCACCCACGGTAAAGGGAGACGGCTCTGGCAAGTTTCCTGGGGGCAGCTCAGCAGCAAAATAATACGGTGATCCTCCACTAAGAGCAGTCTGATAGGTGACAGGGATTTGGTAGCACTCCATGGCACCCGTTTCTCGCTTTGTTCGGTGCGGGTGTAGCTCCTCAACAACAATCTGGTAGGCACTAGTGAGACAGAGGAAAATCAGCATAACTTTAAGGTCACGTGCTAGGCTCAGATCTCTCGTCTCATTAAAAAAAAAATATATATATTACAAATATTAATCTAATTGCTTTGTGTAAATGTAAAAAGAAAATAAAGAAAGTAAAAAAGGAAAAGACAGCAGATGCATGGATGCAGAGAAGAAACAAAGGCTTGACATACAGCAAAGCTAATTCTGCCATTGGAAAGAAGCAGCATCCCTTTTTTTCCACGTAAAACAACAATACAAATCTATACACAACCTCCTAGCACTGTTGGGGGCTTTTTTGGTTGGTTTTTGGTTGGTTTTTTTTTCAAAGTTTTTTTTTTTTCTTTTGAAGAAACACAGAAATGAATCTGACTTCAAATTACAATAGATTAAACTCATGGCTAATCGGAAGCATCTGAAGTTAGCATTTCCCTTTGAAATGATATTAGAGAAAGCTGAGCTTCAAGGCCCAACATAATGACTGCCTCCAGGCTATGCCTGAAGCACCAATTTGCAGTTGTCATATCATTAGAGACAGAATGTGCTGACAGGCTTCTCCACCTCTTGACCTTGCTGTGGCTTCTATCTTGGCTCAGAGCTATGCAGATCTAAAGTACAAGTGACATGCTGTAATACAAGCACAGATGGACAGAAATCTGTCCATTCCACCAAAATAGACTGCCTCATTCCTCTACAGTTGTCAACGACAAAACGTTACAAATCGCTGAAGCAGACGGCATTTGGCCTATTAAAACGCCATCCCGACCTCCCAATACCTCTCCACGGCTTAGTCACTTTTCAGAATCACCTGCTCAAAATAGAACAGGTAATTGTAAATCTTCTTTCTGCTTTAGGGGAACTACCTAACTGCAGGATGTTACCAACTCATTATCAGCTTCCTCCTCTCTGTAGAAGTACAGAACTTACATACTGAGAGCAGGAGGCAATTCTTCAGTTCATAAGAAGGGCAGGGAAGGCATTATTTGGGTTTTAAGAACTATATTTATGCATGTCCACATGTACATACATCTGTATACATGGACACAATCTCCCATTTATATGCAGATACATTTGAGGACCTTACGAAAGAGTAGTAAGAAAATATGCCTATGCATGTAGACGAGACCTGAAGCTATTCAATTAAACTGATAGAATTGCCTGTCTTGGTTTTGCTTTAAAGCTTTCTAAACAGAAAAAATAAAACTGAACGGAGTTTTCCAAGTGTCATTGCACTGCTGCAGGGACTCTGAAAGGCAAAGGCAAAGACAATCCTCCTTCTATCAGAACTTATGGGGCAGCATTAAATTATTTTGTCAATTTTCTCTGCTACTACTGCCCAGAAAACCCAATAACTGTAGTGGCAGAGATTAAGTATGATACTGGGGAATGGAAGAAAAGAGAGAAGAAAAACCAAGAATTTAGTTTCATGCCTTTCTTGAGCTGAAAGAAAAAGTTAGCATCCTCTTTTCCTAGCACCTAAAAAATTGAGGAAAGCCTCTTCCCTTTCAAAGTGTCCCAGAGAATTTACAAAGTCACCTCATTTTTTAAACTCCAGATAAAAAGAAAAACATAAACAAAAAAAATGATGAGTTAGCTACAAGCATCTCTGCTTCTCATAAACTGTCTGTGAACTGAGCCTGGTTATAAATCATGTCCTGTGGTAAACTCTGTTTATTAACCATGTCCAGCTAACGTGGCCTGCACCAAAAAATCACTTCCACAAGACCCCTCTGCACCCAGAGTCTTTATGCTTCAAAACTAATGTATTAGCAAAAAACCTTAAGAGTATCAATATTTTACAAACTTGACAGGATATAAAATAGTAAAATAAATTGTTTTTAATGTGCCAAGGGAAGAAATGACTACCGGTGTTTATTCTCTCCCAGGCCTGGCCCTGGACCCAGGAAGAGTTAAAACCACAGCTCCCAAACTGGGCAGCCAACCAACTGGAGAGTACTGGGAACACAGACACCATGTCTCTGCTCCCTCCATTCTTCTCTCATGAGCTGCCAAAGGACTAGGATTGACACAAATCCTGCTCTCTAAAGTGCCAGGAGAGCAGGAAACTTGTCATATGTGATACCCTGCCAACTTAGGAGGAGAAAGCCAGCAGTGAGAGCGGAAGGACAGTGCAACGTCTGCATGTGATGGAGGCAATCATCCCCTGGAACATCCTGGTTTGTCACACAGCTCAGAAGCTGAGATCTACCACAGTTACCAAATTAAATCTCTTTCCCTTCCCCCCTCTCATTTCACAGAATAAGGGGTAAATGATGTTTGGGGTTTGTTTTGGTTTTTTTTTTTTTTTTTGTCTTTTTTTTTTTTATAAGGCACATGTCCTTTTTAAAGGACAAGTCTCTCTGGAGACCAAAACAAACCAAAAATCGAAGACAAAGGGCATGAGAGTTCAGTATTAGGAAAGTATCTTTTAACAGTATTCTTGAAAAATATGCAGTAATTTTTGAATGGGATATAAAAAGTATTGGAAAATATTAAGCGTGAAATCACAATAAAATATGAAGATTCTGAAAAAATTTCAAGTAATTTATATAAAATATGCTTCCAAAACTAATGCTTTTTGGGCCTCTATACCTGAAAAGCAACATAATGTGGAAAATAAGAAACAGATATTGTAGCCATCTGCATTTATACAATTACTATTAGTTAAAGAAAGAATAGCAAATGACAGAAAGTCTTTAAGGTCTCCAACGAGGCTTGCTTTTTCCCCACAAAGTATTTTTTAAATAAAAGATGTGCCTATGCTCTTTGGGAAGGAGATCTGGCAGTGTTTTTCATGTAATGCTACAGGCTAACAAGACAGGGAGGAATACAGTCATTTACCTCTGGGCCCTTTGTGATACCATCTGTTTAAACTCAGTTACTAACACTACAGTGTCTCCAAAGAAGCACTGTTACTCTGCGTACACATAAGAATGTTCAGAGACGACACGCTGCTGTATGATGGGGAGAAAAGCAGCCAAAGTTAAATTTGCAACTTGAAAAGCAAGGTGTTCACCAGCTGCAAATGTGGTCTGATATCAGGCTGTAAGTGAAAGTTTAAAGGCTATGTACTCTGCTTATCCTTGCATTTTTACATATTACTAAACCTAGCTTCAATTATCTTATTTTTTCTATATATTTTTTTTTGTGTAATGGTGGGAATTCAATTACCGAGAGGGTTTTCTTGTGATTGGAGCTGAGGGAATTCCTTTAACAACTTTTTTTTCCAGTCTTCCCATACAGCAAAGAAGGAATAAAAGCAAGAAATAGAGAGAAGTGGAAAACCTAGATGACAATATTCCTTCTCCTTGATGACTAAAATAAATTCTGAGCTATTCTAAAGAGTCAGACAAATTTCAGAACCTACTACATAAGTCATTGAGATCATAAAGACTAAACAGTTGTCTTGAGACACACAGGTAAGCAGATAAGGTGCCGAAGATACAGCAGGTGAAGAGCTCCTCAACTGAGATTTTGCATGAAGACATTACTTTACATGCCAAAATCCTTTTTCCCCTTTTTTTAACTTAAAATCTGCACACTACCTCCCTAATGACCAAGATAATGACAAACAGCTGACCCGATAACAGCTCTTCCTTTTCATCCCTCCCAAAAATTTCAGGCTCCCAAAGAGGTACGACAGTGGTGAATATGCTGTTCATACTTCAGCCCTATACTGACGAGGCTTTAATATCAGTTGGAGATTTCCTTCTACGTGTCTAGTGGAGACACAGCGTCCTCTCCTTTAACAGGTGCCAGACTGACTGACAGCCCAAGTTACAATCCACGCTCTTGGAATTCGAACCGACAACTAAGTTTTAGCTGCTCCCTGCCCTGGTTCGCTTAATCAGTCTTGTTGCAAAATGAAAACAACGTCATCTTCCGTATGGAGGTATAAGAAAAACATTTTACCAATCAAATAAAATACATTTCATCATTAAAAAGCTGTCTATGCTGATTCTGATGTATGCTCTTTGTAATCATCATCTGCAGTAGGATTTGAAAATAAAAGATTGTTTTGCTGGTGCTCAGTTAGGATCCTTCAGAAAAACTACCGTGACAAATTCCATTGTCACATGAATCACTGAAGCGCTATTGGTGCTGCTGACTGGGATCTCATCCACAAGATTGATGGTGAAACAGTACGCGCTTCACAGTGAGCCTGAGCCATCCAGCCCTTTGCATTTCTCGTTTGTAATTTGGTTTAAAACTTCAGGAAGGAATGCTAGAGATTACACGATAACACTTCACAGAGAAGACAAGATTAGAATAATGTTTAAACTGCGACAGCTTCGACGTGTAGTATCTTAAAGAAACAACTGACAGCCGCACATAGATTTCACCTGAGTCAAGGAACACCTATTTCCTGAGGGCCTGTGCTGATGGAGAGGCTGAGGTACAACAAATCTGATCACAGTATAATTCTGTTTGTAAATGCAAAGAGTATCAGACTAAGCTTTTTTTTTTCTTTTTAATTGTTTTTTTTTTTTTTAACATGGACCTATTGCTATTTAATAGAATGATCTTTTGACCATCTACAGCTCCAGGGATTAGAGAACTGGGTGCAAACAAATCTTTTCAAAAAGCCAACTGTATTCCTCAGTGTCAGGCTAAAGAATAGTATTCGAGTCCCTTTTACTCAATCACAGCTGCAGGCACAGCGATGCATTTCTCCCACCTACCTAGTAACACTTATTATGGCAGCAAGCCAGCTTGTAGTGGAGGCACAACTGTAGTGTGGATGGAGTGACGCTTCACTAAAACGCATCATAAAAATGCATTGAATCAATTCAGAATTTCAGTGTGCATATATTATCCCTATTAAGAAGCTGCTGAAAAATACCTGACTGTGATATGCATAACTTCAGGAAAGGGAATGGGAGCCTGTCCTCTGCATTCCCATGGAGAATGCTCCTCATTCCAAGTAAGGAATAAAATATCTGTTTTGTTTTAAGAATAAAGCCCAGCTAGCTAGTCACAGTGAAGGTTTTATTTCCTTGGCCTCCCAATGTTAGAAATTTAATGCAATCTTTTAGGTTTTAGAAATTAATTAAAGTGGAGAGGGAAGATGGGTAAGGAAGATGCACGCTTTTTTGAGAACATCCTCAAACAACAGTTATTAGTACTTTATCAAACTATCCCTATCAATCTATCTATTAATGTTTAGCACACACACCGCTTCATAACTTCCATAGCCCACAGTGACAAGGTCATGCCATAGGACTGAGGATGCTTCAAGGAAAACTGAGAGACTTAATGTGAGGTGGTGTGCTGCCGGTTTACTCTGTCAGGAGTTACTCGCCTGCCAGTAGAGTGCAAAGAAACCAGAGTTCCCTGAGCCAGGTACAAGTAATCCTCTAGCCACATCCCATCACGCTACCGATTTCTAAAGGAAAACCCCCAGGGAGAGAAACGTGGGATACGAGACTGAACTCCCTCAGAGGGAGTGGAGGGACTGAAGGCGGGAGCCGCTGCTGCCTGCACAAACGTGCCACGGATCAGTTGGTGTAGAGATGTGCACCACCATCAGCAGACCCCAGTGGTGTCCGGCAGGCGTACTCTGGGCGAGTACCCACACGAGCCCCCCTCAAGGGACGAGGCACAAGACTGAATGGATTTAGCGTGAAGTAAATGAGAGAGATACCATGTTTCTCAGACAGGGTCAGCTTTGGATATGGCCAGCAGCAGGACACCTGAAAGGCTTTAAAAGCACCTACAAAGGCATATAGTGAGCTCGAGCACCTGCATAACTTGGGAGCATTTTCAGATCACAGGTCTAGTTTCTACTGTATCAATTCAATAAAACCTCTATTTTAGGAATCCAAGTCCTGTACTGAATGTAGTCCTGTACATTTTATCATTCTTCACACCCCCAAAAAATTCTAGGTTTGCCCCATGGCAATCTTTCAGAAATTAATGATATATGTGGTTACAATTTTATTTATGAATATGAGACTTCAGTATCTCCTATGAAGGGGGTGAATATGGATTATCTTCCGTGACAGAAAATAAATAACATGACCATATGAATCATAAGGTTGACTATATGACAAGCACATGAAAACGCTTACAGGTAGGTGACTCATCCCCACAACGTCCATTTAAAACATACATTTGTCTTAATGGAAACAGACTTAAGAAACAGTTAATTTTCCTTTACTTCCAGGGCTCAGGCACATTACTTGACATCAGCTGAGCCACAGTAATCGACTTAATGTAACACAGAATAAAATGCATTAGCCTGTACTTCTCTAAAATGTCACAAGGGTAAGAGCATGAAAAGGTTCTGATGCTCAGCAGCTAATTAACCCCCAATTAGTCAACCCTGTCCCTGAATATTGCTGATGCAGTCACATCAGTAAAACACAAAGGGAACCAAATAATATCACAAAATTTTTGCACTAACAAGTATAAGTAAAGAGCAGGATGTGGACCAATCTTTGCAAACAGAATTAAATTATCTCTCAATAGAGGGCAGAAAGGGAAAGACCCCTCAAAGTTAACATAAATGAAACACTAATATGATTACGGGACACGCCAAATAAAATTTAATAGCTTGCTACATGATTTCTAGTAAGAAGCATTCTGAGAGGAAAAAGGTCAAATAGTCTGTATTCATCACTATTATTCTCCCATTTCCTCTGAGCTTCCAATTTTCCAATCATACATATACGCTACAGAATAGCCGATTTGAAGCACTGGAGAGGAAGTGTTATTTTCCAATCTATTTTCTGACAAACACCTTTCAACCTCATATTTCAGAGACGCTGTGAGAAAGTAAAAGGAAGTGATAATGCATAGGAGGTGGTCCTGGGAACCCTAAATCAAACAGGACAGACAGCTACATGATTCAGGTCATGACACTTGAAAAAAATAAAAACAAAACAACCCCCCAAAAAACAAACAAAAAAACCCAACCCCGACTTTTTTTTTTCTTTATAATTACAGATCTATTGGCTAGCTCAGACTAAGAGAAACAATAGTAACGCTAAATGAACATCACTTGGAAATTAACAGCTCTATGAGCTGCAAGACAGCATATAATCAACTAAAAAAACCAATCTCTTCTTGATTTTTTAAATTTTATTTTATTTTATTTTACCTGATAGGTGCACCTTTGGCCTGTGCCGGTCTCAAGAGTACAGTTATTGTAGTAGCAGTTTCATTGAGAGATGCATCCACTCCTTCATAGTCCGGTAAAGTGGGAGCTGATTAATGTTGAGTGGAAAGGAAAAGAACAAGAAACAAACCAGTGAAAACATTTTGAATTTTCATGTGGTAATTCACAGTATAGTATAAAGTCGCGATCTTCATGTGCTACGTGAGTCTTTTATAATAATTTTCAAGTCAGTCACAATCTTTTACTACAGCATGAATGGGACTTCACCAACAATTGATAAACCCACCCTAGCTGCTTCCCCTCAAATCATGAGATCTATCAAGCTGAACAGGTTTATTCAAGGAGGACAAAAGTAGAAGGAGGAGGCGACTGCCAAGAAACCCTAAGACTACGAAATCCCATTTTGGCCTCACACTTTCTACCCTACAAACAACGAAATTTCCTACCTTGCAGACCCAGCCTCTACCACCTCTCTATTTCCTCCTCCAACAATTTAAGAATCTTTCACATTTCCTCTTAAATGTCATGGGAGAGCATGCCAATACCAATCACTGTCCAAGAAAATTGAGCTTGGACAGCCATGCATCTCTGGACTAGAACTGGATGGAGAAGTCCATTCCCACACCCATTTCTCCTTCCATTTCTAACAATGAATGGCCAAGCTGCTCATTAATCAGCTGCTCATTCTGAACCACTGCAGTTTTCAGCCCCTGGTATTAAGAAAAAACAAAATTAAACTCAAAACTAGAAGCAGTTCAGGAATTGATTCACCAATGGACTGGCTGTCAGGCCTTTGTGGCAGCAATATTTGTTGCGAGTTGGATGGCTGGTGTTGGTGATTACTTCAAATTTAGTCTGCTGCCACAAACCTATTACAGTCCTCGCTGGTAATACTGTTGCTGACTTCAACTCTAGTGCAAGGAAAGAAATAGTATTTTCTGTGATTCAGAAAATAAAAGTTTTATATTAATTACTAAACTTTAACAAGCTTGAAAACTATCTGCATGGGGTTTTTTTTATATGTGGTTGTATCTTTATAAAATTGTTAATGACGCTTGTATGTTTCCAACTGAACTTTCACAAAAAAGATGTTTCCTAGCATGATGTCAATCATCAATTCATAATAATTTTACAATAATATATTAATGGATAGAAGAGCACTGAAAGACTGAAATCCTTGCTTCATTAGTCCGAGATCCTAGATAAACACAAAAATTGCTCTTATTTCAGGAAATATTATTTTATGGAAATAATGTTCATTTAATGTTACAGCATACATGTTGTATGCTGTTTACAGCATATTAACCAGGATCTCAGTAACCACTTGTAAGCTTGCTTAAAAAGCGTAATTTCACTCCTCACTAATATAAAGCTAGCATTTTCTGAGATACATGTGTTCCATCATAAAAAGTGTCAGTTATGCAGAGCAAAACTAGACAACAGCATAAAACAAGATTAAAAAAAACAAAAACAGGCTGAAATTCGGATACAAAGGGTATTACAGTCTGCCCTTAAGCCTTCCTAGTATTAACCATGTTTTGCCAACTAACCGACTCACATTGTGTCTACAAAGTGTGGTAGACTGGATTCTGGACAAAATTCCCAAAATTTCTGGGTGGAAAAGGAGGACATACCTTAAGAAGTCTGAACATGTTATAGTCCTAAAAAATCCAAGCACATTGAAGTGCTTATTTCTGAAAATACTGAAACTTCTGACTGCCACGCTAGCAAGATATTACATAGTTATACCTTTTTTTTTGTTTTTCCTGCAAAGAGGTTAGAAGACAAGTATGCAAGCACTACACCACCATTATCCCTGAAAATTTATGAATTGGAATTTGTTGTGAAGAAACACAAGGACCTTAAAACAACCTGAGTAAAACATCAGAGTTCAAAAAAACCTAATAGCTAAATAAACAGAATAGAACATGTTGTTTGGTTTCTTTTTGGCTGTTTGGTTGGGTTGAGGAATGAGAAGTTCTAGTTCTTATATGCTGGGATGGAATTCAAGAAATTATTCCAGTTAACTAGGACAACTACAGCATTTCACTTGCTACACAATTCAAGGAGTTCTGCCTTCAATTTTCTCACATTTTGATTTATACGGATGTTTTTGGGAACTGGATGATGAGACTACATGAATAGTTTTGCACAGAAATGGTAGGTGCATTCCACTACATTATTAACTTCCCTTTTACAGGATGATATAAGTTTTATTATGGTAGATAATAAGGAAAATAATTGGCTTTGTGCTGTTTACATTTCTAAATGACTGACTTCTTTGATCTCCGCCAAACTCTGAAGTCACCGTGTCATAAAATCAAGTCTCTCTAGATATACCATTGACTTATCTTCTGCTATCAAGTGCATTAAGCTACTATCTTATTTTTTGAGAATACTACTGAAATTTAAGAAAATAAAAATACTAAAGCATTCCATTTGATGTTACTTTCTCTAGAGTTTGCAGTGCGTTATTAAGAGAAATAGTGTCATTTTTGGTGCACTGCAGTAAGTGAATAAAGGCATGATGAAGCAGACCTACATGAATCTGGTAAAAGAAATTCACGCTTCCTCCCAACCGGCCCAATTCTGTAATAGCTGCGTGCTGCTAAGTAGTGCCACCTTGAGTAAATCAGTTAATTTTCTGCATCTGACTTTACTAATCTGCAAAACAGATACAGTACTTAGTGACCTATGGAGTGCTGTGAGGCTTAATTAGTTAAGGTTTATACAGCACTTCAAAATCTTTAGATGAAAGTACAAGATTACACAAAATCAAACAGTTAACAACAACAGGTGTGCAATTTTCACCCCACACAAGGATTTATGCCTGAACTTACGCTACCGTTTGGCAAATAAGCTCAAAAACATTTTCAGTAATACAGTTTCACAAAATGATAGGATTTTGGGGAAAGGGGGTCTCTTTCCCATTTCATGATTTTTCAAGTCAAAAAAAAAAAAAAAAAAAAGAAATCACCCCCACACACTGT
>WHYT01014448.1:124882-151307 GCA_009806455.1 Tetrax tetrax | reverse complement strand
TTTTTTTTTTTTTTTTTACCTGAGATGTTGGTTGTTACATTGATTGTGGTTGCTGGTCCAAATCCTTTGACAGTGCTCGCACGTATAAAGAACTGGTAAGTAGTACCAGGATGCAAGTGTGAGAAGACGTGGTGCGTGCTGTTCCACAGCTTTGACACAGTTTGTGGAGGTCCTGCAACTGGAACTGCAGGATCAAACGACCGTATGCTGCTATAACTGACCTGTGAAACAATTATTTTTGTAATAATTGTTACAGTTTTTGGCACAAGGGGATTAGGGTAGCTTGATAGGAAAGGAAACAAATATACATGCTCATCTAGCCACCCAGCTACCTTGGGGTTACCATGAGGACATGATGTGCATTATCATAGAGCCTGCTTCATTTGAAAGGCTATGTAGGTGCCTTTCATGTCTCTTTCTTCATTATTTCAGTTCATGTATGGAAAATTTCACTGTTACATTTAAATTAGGACACCCCACCATCCTTCCCATCTCCACCACAACCCTTTATTTTTCACTTCCTGTAATACATTTCCTTTTCCTCTTCTAATAATCATATTTAAATACTGCCCAAACCAAGCTAATGTATTTAAAGCCAGCAATGATATCTTAATTTACTGGTTTTGACTGGGATGGACTTAGTTTTCTTCACAGCAGCTTGTATGCTGCTGTGTTTTGGATTTGTGATTAAAACACAAAAGCTCACACTTTTACCTTTCCAATCCTCCCCCCAGTGCAGGGGAGTGAGCAAGCAGCTTAATGGGGCTGAGCTGCACACCAGGGTTAACCCACTCTATTCAAAGAACTTTGTTAGAATTAAATAGATAAACAAACAGATTTAATGGGGTTTTGTTTGGTTAGGTGGTTTGTCTTCCTCCTACAAATCACGAGCACACAAAATGGTATCTTCTGTTTCTTTAGAAACAAAGGAGTGCTGGAAAGGACTCTGCTCCTCAAATCAGCTCGTGTTTCCTGCCAGCCTCCTGTGGAGGTCTCCAGAAGGCTCATATATTAAATACTCTTTAAATAGAATATATATGGAGATTTTTCCTTGAAGGGTGATATCTCAAGACCTTACAAAGCTAAAAAACATTGCTCCAAATTTAATAACCATTTTACTTTTCGCATAACCTGCTCTTCCAACAAAGAAGATTTCATAGATCACGGCTGTCATGGCTTTGGAAGGGTACATAGCAATGATACAAGATTTTTAAAACTAGCACCTCCCAATGTGGATTGTAATATTGTTATACTCACATGCCAAAGCCACTTGACAGGGCTGGCCAGCCAACAACGTATGCACTATAATTATGATTTTTTAATATCTCATCACTACACAAAATCCAGTATTCTGTAAATAAAAGCAGCATAGAATCGAATAGCTGCCTACAGAGCATAAACACCCACCATCACCCACCTCTCTCTTGCTGCACTTTCCTAGCCCTATCCTACACTTGTTAGCTGTTTAATTACCTCATACTGAGTAATGATGCCATTTGGATCCATAGGTTCCTTCCAGTTGAGGAAAATCTTATCTTCAAAAGGAGTTCCCTTCACCGACTTGGCAGGTATAGGGCCTGGCACTACAAACAAAACAAAACTTTTAAAAATAGGAAATTTGAGAGACAGAAATATTAAAGAGATGACAGAACATCCTATTAAAACCAAAAGGGAGTGCAGGTCTACTTTTATTAACATTCATTTGCATGCAAAACGCAGTGGTAGAGAGTATGAAAAAGCACTTCAAAGTGTATTTTGTCATTCGCAGTGCAGAGAGAGCATGAAGTTGAAACATTATACCCACATATGGTTTTCAAAACTTCATGCAAAGTCAAATTGTCTCATAGTATAGCCAGGGGAAACAGTTCAAGCTAGATTACCACTTCAGGGAACATCACTGAACTCTGTAATAAGCGTAGCCTAGGACAAGGACTACATGGTTTTAAAATCCTTTTAAAAAGAAAAATCAAAGGCAAGGAAGAACCTCTGTTCTACAGCATTTTTTCCAAACGAGAGAAATGCTTACAAAATAGTTTTCAGTCATCCCTTCTTATGATTTATTGTTTTAAAATAAATCCTCATCTAAAGAGGAGGCTGGGCAACGGGCAAACACACCAGCTCAGCTGCCACGTCTCTCAGCCACTGACACGCTTGTGCTGCAGATGGATCAAAACTGCTTTACCTCAAATCTTTCCAGTAAGAGACATTTTCAAAGCTTTGAACTGAACCACACTAAGACGACCCTACTTTCTTATTTTAAAATGAACCAATATCCCTGGTGTAATAACAAGTCTGAAGTGTCACCTCAGGCCTCTCTGCCTGAGTGATTCACAGTACCTGGTAATCCCATCAACACCAGGTGGGAGTGCTTAGTTATCTCCCATTTCAGCTTACGAGATATTTTTGCCTGCACGTACAGCTCCTTTTCAACCACAGCAGCTCACCTAGATTTGAATGCACACATGCTGAAAGATAGAGATGAGCATAACAGAGTGCCTGAAGAAACCCTAAACCCAAGGAAACACCCTCCCTCCTCAAAAAAAACCCCAAAGTTGCCCAGATCTGCAGTCTTTAAAGCTAAAATGTTACTTCTGTTTAATATATTGACTTGTATTTCTCCCACCTTCTTAATCAGCCTGTTTTCTTCAATGCAACTTTCAGTGAGCCTCATGCATGACATTTCTTGGGTATTAATTATCAAAGCAGACTGAAGTTTTACAAAGAGTAAAAATAAATTAAAACCTGCTGGATCAAAGGAAGCGCCAGGCACTGTGCTAGCAGCACCAGGGAGTGAACGGTCTGTCCCAACAGTGGGATTTAATTCAGTCTGCACAGAAGCTATAAACGATGATCTGACCCTCGGTACAAACAACATAATTTGGCACATCAATAATAAATTTATGGAGTCAAAAAAGCCCACAAGTAAACAGAAGAGAGTTTCACAGAAACTGTTCATCCATCTGTCAAAGGAAGATTTAGGAGAAGTTCAGTAAAATCATACGCTGCTGCTTTGCTGCAGCGTCCAGATACCGACCAGGCAGTGGATGAAGGCTGACACGCCATGACAGCCCCTCTGTGCCCTGTGTGGCACAGAGAAACTCGCTGTAGGCAACACTTCTTTTTTCATGGGAATGCTCTTCTGTTTTTCTCCTCTACATCTCAAGTGAGGGGGGCAGGGGGCGCAGGAAGTGTGTGTATATGTGTATGTGCATGTACATCTGTGTTTGAGAGAAAACACAGGAATACACTGGGGCATGGACATGGAATATGAAATTTGACATTAAAGCACATTAAAGCATGTGAGGTAAAAAGAAAAAAAAAGACACAATTGCTCAAAAACCCGCAAAATACTTTTTGCATGGTGCTTTTAAAGAACACGTTTCATATTCAATTGAAACCGGGTGCAGGGCTCTACGTCTGAGGGTTGCATAAAGCCTCCTACATTTTTGGTTTAAACACCCAAGTGGGAGAAGCCTCTAGGCTCATCACATCGCATGACTGTTTTCTTTTCCTGCAATATCAAACTCGTTGCTTGTGGCAGCAGCAGCAATGTTAAACTGACTGGAACTACATGATCCCAGTTAGTTTCATGCTTCTCTTCCCACTGGCATGGCAAGGGCATAAGAACAGAAATTAGCACAGCAATGTGCCGATTGCTGGGAATCCCAGTAAAAATAATGTCAGAATGTAAAAGACAACAAGTGTCTAGAAAAAGAGAACAGTAGTTCCCACAAACCTCATCCATCCCCAACAAATTCACCAAAAATGAAGCTTGGGACCAGCTTAAATTATTTGAGTGCTCAAGTGGAATTAAAACAAACAAAGAAATAAAAATTCAAATGCCTAGAAAAAGGAATATAAATTAATTTTAGTTTGAAGGACATGTTTTGATGGGTTTTAAGTTATTTTTTCCCTTCCACTTTTCATTTCAACCACAGTAAAAACATCTTATAATTGCCCAGCTTTACCACAGGGGAAAAGGGAAGTGAGCAAAGGAATTTGCTTAAGAATACCGTATCTGTGAGCAGGCAGATAGACTCAACAGTCGGGTTAGTTAAAATAATGCCTAAATGTTGTTATTCGTGGTTTTATGTTTTTGTTCTCAGGTGAGTATTAGTTAAAAGCAGAAATTTTTAAAAGGCTAAAAGTAATTTAAAAAAAACCCCCAAAAATAAAAAAAAACCACCAACAAAAGAAAAACAGCAAGGTAATTTGTTGGTAACACTACTTCAAAGACCCAAACTGCATCTCTCCATGTAGGTAACTATTGCTGTCTATTCCCTATGACTCCCACCAGAACTCTAAGGACTTAAGAAATACCTTAGCTTCACCTTTCCAAATCAGTGTTAAGAGCCTTCCCTTTTATATGATATTTAGCAAGGACTCAGGCGAAAAAGTCAGGTAAACATCATCCTTGTGCCAATAACAGCTTTTGGAAACCTCACAAACAGCCCAAAAGGCCTTCTTCAGGCTGGTGCATGCATCTCCAGAAGCCCCATTAACCAACACAGTGCCTCTTTCCTGCCCTCTCAACTCCCATTCTTCTTCCTACGTGAGTTCTTGCTCTTCTCCTTGGACTTACAGATAGTCTAGACTAAATTAAAACACTCAAGACTATTACAAGTGTATATTAAGGTGAAATATGTTACTTAAGATGCCCTATCAATGGGCAGGTATCTGAATAATTTAAAAAGTGTAAGTAGGTGTTAGAGGAGTTGGACTTGGACCTTTTGGCCTCTCTTTAAAAAGATTCTGGTCCCATTGATTTTCTTTCCATTTGCTGACCTTGTGAAGTGTGAACCCACCATCTCTCAGTGACAACAACAGTAAGCGTTTTTTCTTTCACATACATTATTCTATGATAAACTTCCAACAAGTCAAGATTTACACTTCTCTGAAAAAGTGAAATCATTTAGGTGGGTTTAACTGTATGGGGTTTCAGAAGATTCTGAACTTAAGTAAAAAATAAAAAAAAAAATAAATTTTCCTATAAATATGTATACAAACAGGTATATATAAAATTAACATAAAAAAATTCAAAGGGAATTTCAGCAAGATTTTATAGTGGAAACATCACAAGCTCTTCTTTCACAATTTACGTGCATCTCCAGAGCCCTTTAAATGAAGTTATATATTCGTATAGTGAATAACTGATAGTATTTTCTTCTGTAGACATGTAGGATGGTGGACTTTTATAAATACTATGCATAATAAAAGTACAAGCCATCAATCTGACATCAAACCAATTCGTTTTAAAGTAATATATTTGTAGTAAATTATGTCACAGTCACAAATAGTTATTTACAACTACTGTCACCTAAACATTGTTCTACGCTAACTTAATGGGAAATTTATATTACAATACATGACTTCTGGAAGAACAACATATTAACTGACACCAACCACTATATAAATGAATTTATATTGCTTCAGTTTTCCTGCTACACAACAATGAAAGTGCATGTAAACTGAGTATTTTTATTATTATTATACTCCGTGAAAGCTGTGCAGAGTATTATTATGCTATACATAAAGGCTATGTGCCATGGTTATACTGGGAAAAATTCATTTGTGGTACTCAAAAAGTAAAGTGTATCAGCAAACTTACAGCCTTTCTCCAAAGGCAGATGATCGTTTTCAGGAGATGGTGACAGTAAATCTCTTCTACTGTTTAAATATTGCAAGCAATTAAAATGACCCACCTTTCCATTGGCTTTGTCTGAGGGATTTACCATTTTAAGTTTATGCTTTATTACAACTTGAGACTAAGGCTTAAACAGAAGCAAATTTTAAACAAGGAAAAAAAAAAAAAATCAGAATTGCTATTACTAGTCTTTACCATAAGAGTATTTACACCAAAAGTGGCGACAAAAATGACTTATTTGGAAACCACTCAAGTTGTACCATTTGCAGTGAAGAACAAAATGCTATTCAGTGCTACTGAGAAGAAAATTGATTGCCTATCAACAGTCTCCTTTGTTGCATGTGCTCTTTGGTCCATCATCTCCCCTCCTGGAGCAGCAGGGCTGGCATGGGTGCCCTGAGAGGTGGCAGGGGTGCTGCCCTTCCCCAGGCGGTGGGCATCAGGGGACCACCGGGCTGTGCTCCCCAGGCAAAAGCCCACAACCTCGCACACGTCTGTGTCACCCACCTGGGGCCACTGCTGGACTGCATGGGCACTGACGCGCTCACGCCTACAACGAGACCCCGTACCTTCCAGCCTGTGAAATTACTAAGGTAACAAACCAAACATAAATGCTTACAATCAAGCTAGTAAGCAAGCTGACAGAGACTGATTAATCTCGGCGGCAGCAGCAATCACTGTGGATACTGGCACAAATATCAAAAGGGATTGAATTCACGAGTTCTGGATTTGTTGAATTCGGCAGCTCAGGCACCTAACACAGTATTTTGTTTAAAGCCTTTTTACACCAAATGCTGACTTAATTACTCCTAATTTCTGGGATTTGGAAATGTTTCTCCATGTCAGGGTGAAATAACCTCACATATTCATATATGTTACAACTTCCTAAAAAATAAGCAAATCGATATTTGGAGAGTGCTTTCAGCTAGCGCATGGCTTAGGAATAACGGGAACTCATGAGGCCAGGTGTAAGCCCTCATTCCACTGCACACTGCTGAAAGAGCTGCTAATTCTGGCCAATTTGTGGGCATCATTATGTCAAACACACTATTTCAACAAAGAATTCCATATGAAGTATCACTTTTTCAGCTAACGCTTCTAATATAGGTATCTAAAGGAAATGAAAGTAGGAGGTGTTTCAGCCAGGGTAAATAATTCTGTGTTTCCGGGCCAATTTTTCCTGAGCTATTAATATAAAACCTATCTTTATCTGTATTTCTAGTTTCTGCAATACCTTAAAAACAGCTTAATTCATTTGTCATTTGTTCAGTGTAAGTTTAAAAGAAATCCCTGCTAATAATTTCAATATTTTTCTTACTTTCTCACAAATCAGCTTTCCTGATGTCTTTAATAAAAAGTGCTCACATGTCTTTCTGCAACCATTTTTTCCTCTCTCTTGATGATATGCTGATAGCAAATCTTACCTACAATCTGGAAAAAAAAAAGTGGGGTTATTTTAACGAGCTGAAGGACAAATAGGTTATCCCAGGCTCCTTTTACCAATGGCAGTAGGTCAGTTATAATCAGTTTCATAAAACTATTGACATTAAATTTTGCCACTGCTCATGACACTTAGGTCACTGGTCTCTCTTTTTGGTCAAGGACTGGGATGTCAAAACCTTTAGCAGCGACATTTACAGACAACTTCACATGTAAACTTTCATCTCTTAGTCATGGGTTTCTCTTTATTAAGCGTAATTGTTTGCCATTTTTTTCCCCAATAGGATTAGTATACTGGGTTCCATGCACATGTCACTCGGCCAGATGCGTCACACATTTTTTGAGACAGTTGGCCATTTCAAGCAATCTTTGCAGCACTGGACAGACTGCCTGCTCATCTCACTGCATTAACTTTTCTGCCAGGTGAGATAATTTGTGTTACTTTTACAATGCTACTAGCAGAGTTTTATATCTATGTTTTTCCAAAGTGCCTTTAAAAATTGTTTGTTTATTAGTTTCCTTTGATCAAAACATATTTTCTACCTCCTCTTTTTTCCCTCCCAGTATTTTCCTGGGATGCCAGAACAACTTGAAAAAGCACAAAGGAAAAGTGCTTCTCATATCAAATAGGGAATGGAGGAAAAAAAAAAAATTTTTTTTTTTTTTTGTAAAGGTAACTTACAGCCCTAGTATCAACCACAGAAAAATACTAAATGTCAACCATTTCCATGAAATCCTCCCTCAAAGTAGGTGGAAGGTATTTCCTCTTCAAACATTTAGAAAGTACACTAAGTATTCTAAGTATTTAATTTTATTTTTTTTTTTTTGTCCTCTAATTATAACATTTCTCCCTTTCTCTGCTGTTTCCCAGAGAGTCTGCTGGAGTTTTCCCAGAAGTATGAGTAATGGTTGGACAGTTGGTGTCTTAACCCTGCATCGCAGGTCTAGATCTCTCTACATGGAGCTGAAATGAGCCATACTCTGAAAGATCAGGGGGCCTCATTTGTGTCCAATGAGCGTGACCTTTGGATTAGACCAAAGCTTTGGTATACTTTAAGCCCCAAAATGGGTACTTATCTTATTTCAAGCGATCTTTTTCAATTAGCTGTTTGCCTGCTGTTAGCTGACACACTCCCTTACTAGTTATAAAATCACCACTGAACACTTTGAGCTTCACAATTTGCTCTCTCTGTAGCTGGTCTCTCAGAGCTCATGTCACTATTCCTGTTAATCTACTGCCTTTTGCATCTGTTTCCAATTAAAAATTAAGGAAGCATTTATCTGCTTTAAACCCATTCACCATCCCCTGCTCTTAAAAGAGTCCCTCTGAGTTTCACAGCGCCCTTGTGAACAAGCAGCTCCGAGAACATGCGCATGCTGCTGATTCATGCTAAGGGATAAATTCACTGCTGGTTCTTGTACTTTGTTCGAAATGCCAAACATCATCTCTGCCCAGAACGTATGCATCCCCAGGTTGTGCACGCCTTACCCTTTTTCCTTTATCAAATCCTTCAAACACGGTCCATCTCCTACACAAGCCAGGTTGAAGCAGTGAGTCCCTGTCATGGCACGGATAATGCTGAGAGCCTGGGTACTCAGAAGAGCTTTCTCGCAAATCTTAGTGATGGTGTGGTCTCTCCCTAACATGAAAGATGTTGTTTCACCTGACAAATCTTGTTTTCATCTTTTTGCACAACTTGTTTAGCAGTGTATTGCTCAAAGGCTTAATTTTTATGTGGAATACAGCTCTTTGCAAATTACTGCAATATATTTTAAAGAATAATTCCATATCCAAGTTAAACAGAAATACTTAAAACCACCAAGTATTCAGATCTAGGCTTTAGTCAGAAAGGAGGTTATCTTCAGACTGATATTCCTGGCTTTGCCTTCTTGCAGATACTGAATTACAAGCTATTAAAACCTTCATTTGTCAGTCACAACTCCAAAGGTGTGAAGCACAGCTGCTGAATCTTACCCTGTTCTTCTACTAACTGTTTCCTGAGTTAATTCTACTCTTAGTACCATATACTGCTCAGTTATCACTCACCATTCTGGGAGGTATGGCCCTGCTTTGCAGCCTTACATAAAAGTAAATCTTTGTGAAAGAAAACCAGAGATCCTTGCTGGCTCATATCAAAGCCCCACAAAAGTCTGAAATCCTCTGCATTTAGGGAATCCCAGAAGTTCAGATATGTGTAAAGCTCCTAGCAGAAGGGAGGGGGTGAAATGATAGAAGAAGAGAGACAAAGGGAAAGATTAAAACAAAACACCACCAAAAAAAAAAAAAAGAGAAGAGACAGAGAGCTAGGAGCATGGGGAAGGATGGACAAAGCAACAGAAGATGAGGGCAAAATGGCAAAGATAAAGATAGACAAGAAAATGTGGGGTAGACACCTTGAACTCCAACAGTCTATGAAGTTTTTACTTGATTAGCAGATCCTTGTAAGAAAGAATGGCATTGGAAAGAAAACTGCACTACAGAAAAGCTAAGAAAAAGTTAATTATCTGTTGTTGTCATCTGGAGTTTTCAAAGTTCCTATTTATGAAAAGTACAGAACACAAGTGCGCAGTTTCAGATAATCATGTAATTAGTGGCTACTTCTAAATAATGTTTTTTTCTAAAAATGTAGAAAAATCCTGAGCCCTCTATTTTCCTTCTCATAAATGAATCACTGATAATGACCCCACTATGTAATTAACATCATGATAATTCTACAAAATCTGAAAAAAATCATCATGACAATGAGGCTACTTCTGATCACGTGAAATATGCAGGGCACAGAATCATATATCTTCCTGTAGCTCTCAAATTTTTAATCTGAGTTCTGCTTCAGGCTGCAAACTGTGTTTTAAAACAGTTTAAGACAGATACTTCATCACTTGGACATGCTACTAAACTAGCAGTATACACATCGGCAGTCAACTACAGAACTCAGTTTTCTATGAAACCTCAAGGAGAGATGCAGGTGTGAACACATCTTTGATCCTCTGAGATGGCTGAAAGCCTCCATTCTACCACTGGCAGTATCTACTATCATTTTGTTGTTACAAATATTTTAATGAAATCTAAGTAGTTTGGGTTGGAAGGGATCTTTAAAGGTCATCTAGTCCAACACCCCTGCAAGGAACACGGACATCTCCAACCAGATCAGGTTGCTCAGAGCCCCGTCCAACCTGGCCTTGAATGTTTCCAGGGATGGGGCATCCACCACCTCTCTGGGCAACCTGTTCCAGTGTTCCACCACTCTCATTCCAAAACATTTTTTCCTTGTATCTAGTCTAAATCTACCCTCTTTCAGATTAAAACCATTATCCCTTGTTCTATCGCAACAGGCCCTGCTGAAGAGTTTCTCTCTGTCTTTCCTGTAGGCCCCCTTTAGGTACTGGAAGGCCGCTATAGCGTCTCCCTGGAGCCTTCTCTTCTCCAGGGTGAACAACCCCAACTGTCTCAACTTGTTTTCATAGGAGAGGTGCTCCAGCCCTCTGATCATCTCCAAACAGTTAACAAATACTATATACTGTAACCTGCAACATAAACTATTGTTCAAATATACTTGTTGAAGAGGTTTTAAATCTTGAATAGTCTTTAGGACTGAACTCAATATTAAATACAAATTTACAGAATTAAATTAACTTCCAAATACTACACCTAATACTGTGAAGAAGCCTTCACCTAACACCATCACGTGTTTCTTGTCACCTGTGTTAGCACATTTTTGGAATGATGGGGAAGCCACCCTCCTTTTTCTTGTAAGAGAGAGATTGAGTTTCACTTGTGCTACATGGACAGTTTGGGCTGTATATGCAGGGTGACAGCTACAATACTTTTAAAGCTACTGTTTTAGGGCTAATTAATACATTAATAGAAGAGAACTTCCATCCTTTGGGATACATATTGTAACACACAAAGTCATTTCCTTCCACCTGTCTAGACTGGACTTGGATGTAATTTCCATAACAGCGTTTACACATACCGTCTTCGTCTGTCTGGATAATGGTCTCCTCGCTCTCCTTCCTCCCTTCTGGGTTGGTTAAGATCATTTTGAGGCTGACATTCGTATAGGGAGGCAGATGATCCACAACGTGCTGGGGTGCTTTGGGATCCATGTCCAAGCAGTCTGCCTTGCTCTCGTTGTGTCCACAGAAGTAGTGATAGCATATAGTGACATTGAAAGTGTGGCAACGAGTGATGTTGTAACCCAGAGATTCCCAGTCCACAGCGATATGTCTAGCCTGGATCTCAGCAATCTTCAGAGTTTTCGGTGTTCTCATAGGTTCTACAAAACAGAGTATAATGAAGAAAAACATCATTAACAATCTTCATCCTTGCATTGAACTGTAACTGGTAGATGACACCTCCAGGAATGTGAAAGCAAAGGACATACCCAATACATACAGAGTTATTACCAGAAGAAGTATCATCCTTTGTACAGGTACCCTGAAGAGAAAAAACCTGTCACAGTCTGTGTTTTTATTTTGTTATTCTCCAGGCTGTCTTTGCAGGTTTCAATCTGCAAAATGATATTCTCAGTGATTAAGACTGAGCAACAGTGAGAAAAAGAGCTGTTAATTACCATTGCACTGATTCAAAGCAATTGAGAATACAGGCAAGTAGATGCAAGAAGAGTGTCCAAAAGGCCACCCAGCTGCCACCGCTGGCTTCCCTTCTTGATTTCCCCCTTACATTTTCGTTTTTACCTGTGTAAATTAGATAATACATCATAGTGGTATAGAGTCAACATTCACTACACTATGATTTATCATGCCACCAAGCAACGTTGTATACTAATTATACTAATTACTTTACTAAGCTAGCAGTTAAAAAATGATGCAGATATTAATTAATGGTTATTATTTTAGTAATGAAGCTATTCATTCAAGTAAAACCCCTTGGAAATATTACAAAAATCTTTTTTGATATTCCCATTGTATCCCACTTTTTTCAGGTCCCCAAAACTAACTTGGCCTGGACATTGCTCTGAGATGGCAATCTCTGCCCTGCTACCCAAGCTCAGCTGCCCTCCACACACGCATTTCCACCAGCAGAGCAGGTGATGCTCCCCAAGCTGTCATCAGTCTTTCATTGTCTCTCTAGTGCATTCCTTCCTCACGCAAGACTAACCTTTATCGTTGAACTTAATTAAAATAATTACACAATGAAAATCATGACCATGACTATATATTCTAGAGTATCACTGGAAATATACCAAGGAGATCTTTATACTCTGCTAAAATATCCTCCTTCACCGGAGAAAATAAAGCCTGCTGTAGGAACAGCTTCAGCTTTGTGTCCTTGCTGGTGTAAAGTCAAAACAGTCGAGATTATTCAAGGAAGTGAGATATAAGATTTCTCTTTCTGGGCATAACAGTTCTTTGTAACTTATATTTACGAACTAAGAGTCCCAGCCAGGCTAACAACCAGCCAAAAGCACAGATGGCATACTGAAATAAGGAAATGTGAATCAGTGTAATCTATTCAGCACTGTAGTTTGCCAGACAAACTGCAAACATTTAGTTTCAAGCACCAAAACAATCAAATTCTAAACATAACATAAAGGTATTCCTAATAACACGGTGACTGTTAAGGATTAAAACTGTACCTATTTGTTTCCATGATGTATCCTTCCCTTTCTGGATTTTGGAGAAGCAGGTTCCCTTAGCCCTTAACTACCGATTTATCTCATATATGGTGAAAAATACAAATGAATAAGTAGACTTCCTGGGCAGTAGCTTTGTGAACATATTGTATACTGTAACAATAGAGATTGAAAGCTGAAAGATAGCATTGAAAAGGTCCTTGAGAGATAAAAGACTTGAAGAGAAGGAGGGAAAAAAGGGGTTTTATAGAGTAAACAATGGCTGGTGCTTTAGCAAGTACAGACAGGTGTGAGGCAGTCATTAAAAAAGAAAAAAAGTAGCAACACAGTAAATCTACTGAAGGAGCTTGTAAGAGTCTTCAAAGAATCAGTACTTCCTTGGCTACTGCAAGCACTTAGAAAAAACCTGAAGTTACTCAGGTGTCACAGAGGAAGAGAACTGCTAAAAGAGAAAAAAATTATCATCAGACTTTTCCTCATATGAACAACAGTGGAAAATTTAGTTATACATACTCTGATCTAGAGTTTGAGGCCTAAAATAGTAAACATATCCTTCACCACAGAATTTTTGTATAGGCTTATTTTTCCTTCTAAAATGGAATTATTCTTCTCATTTTAATAACTTCCTCTTTATTCTAATAATCCAGGTTACGTCTTCAAACACTCACACCAGAGATGGAATTCAAATCTGAATTTAAAATTTACTGGAGCCTGTGAAGTAAACATGATAGAATACATGTTGTCTGGCCACGAAGGTTGGAACTATTAATGTCTGAAGCCGACTAATCAGTACCAGAAAATGCACTCCATTTTAATCTTGCTTCTTTCATTACAAGACTTAAACTGCATTCACACTATGCTGTATGGCACTTTCAAAAGAAATGAAAAAAATAAAACCTTTGTTAATCTTAAAGAAAAATTATTTTACAATTCTATGCAAATTTTACAAATGTGTCACAGCATCAAAGGAGATACTGAAAAGCATCCTTTATTCACCTGTCAAAAAGGAAAGAATGAAAGACAGTGTGATCTCGATTTCTCACAACTATTCCCTTCTTTGGCAGAAATTAAACAACTTCTGCAATATTGAGATGGTAATTAAAGTCTGCAGAGTCTCTCAACAGCTTTAGTAAAGTCTGCCAACTGTCCCACCGCTCCTAAAACGATCCTTTAAAAATACAATTTTACTCTTGCTTCTGGGCAACATTCATCTCAGGAATCTCTAGAGGTAAAGACCGATTGTTTTAAACTACCACACCACAAAGCCTCCATCTGTAACACCTCAGTAGGAAGCAGTCTCAAATAATTATTTTTCTCAGATAAAACACTATTGAATTTTTAGTAGGTTTCCCCAAAATCTCAGCATCTCATTAAGAGTAACTTTGTTCTTGATGCGGGCAGAAAGAAGTGCTCATCTGCCATTCTTCCCTTTCCCCATCGCACTTAAGGGTTTTCATTTTACTAAAACATTTTCTTAATCCTCCCGTGATTTAATTTCAGTTCATGCATTCTCTTCCAGAGATCTGGACACCTTTTCAGTACTACTAACCACAGTAAATCAATTTATATCTTGTCTTCCCAGTTGTTGTTTTCTCACCTCTCCTCTTTCAGTCATACCCAGAACTTTTATCCAAAACACACGGACATTCAAGCCCATGACTTCTCACTTTTTTTTTTGTTGAACTACTCATGTCAAATCAGCACCCTATGCCAAAGAGGGAAGAAATAAAACACTCCCAAAATCTGGATGCATTTCTTAACCTACCAGTTGGAGCTTCAATATTTATAGCAGAATGCATTTATTATTTTCCAAACATTAATCTACCAATTACCCCTGTGAGACAGGGAGGTGGTGTTATTCCTTTTCTGAGACGAAGAAAAAGACACAAAAAGGTTAATAGCTACAAGGTGATTTATTGTCAGGGGCCATAAGAACACTAAACAGTACCCAGCTCCCAGGTAACCAGTGCTCTGGCCGTCACACAGCATCAGCTGGCCGCAGCAATTCAGAGAGCTCATTTACACTCTATTTGCTAGGGCCTCCACCAAAATGCTGACTCCATTCCTCAATTCGAGTTCTCTTTTAAAGAGTTTTTGCAGATTTTCTCAGAACAAATTTGAAAAAGCATAACAGTGCCCAGACACTAAGTGAATATCTGAGCATAAGGACAAGTTATTTGAAAAGCAATAGTTTGGCTCACTCATTTTGAGAGATTTCTTGATTGATAGCTTGGAATTTGAGTGAAATAGCATATTTTTTGCATTAAACCTTGTATTTAGAATTAAAATTTCGGGAAGGGGGTATTCGTAATTTATTTTTTCAAGTCTCTTTGTCCAGCAGAAAATATATTTAACACTGGAGGCAGTTCCTTGTGGTGATAGCAGAAAGTACTTAGGGCTTCTGCTGTGGCAGGAAATTCAGTATCCTGTGACTGTATCAAGCTTCTAAATGTGAACATCCTGACCAGCAGAGTCATGCCTTCCAACACAAATACAGCAAAAGGGCATATGGATGACTTGGTGGTGGTGGTGACGGGTGGACTTGAACTTTATATCATCCCAAGTCCCTCTGCTAAGGGCAGGCTCCTTTCTGCCAGACCCTTCCTGCCCAAGGGCTGCTTCCACGACCTCCACACCATTCCCATCACTGCTTACGGCCAGCTTCTCTATCTGCCCTTTCTTCTCAATGCCTGGCAATATCCAACTCGGTTATCTTCTTCCTCATCACCCTCCCTTTACCTCTTGGAAAATGACTACCACCAAGCTGACTCAGATCCATCATCTGATCTGACTGTTTTTACTCTCACTGAGCCAAAGAAAACCAGAGGCAGTGGGAGAACATAAAAAAAAAAATTAAAAAAAAAGAAAAAAACAAGAAAAAAACAGAATAATAGAAGAGATCTCTACGCTTATAGAGATTACTAAGTCCTCATTCCTTATCCAAAAAAAATGCATTAAGTAAAATAGTTACATGCATGTGGTACTCACTCGCAACAATTTATGGATCGAGAAGATTTAACCCAACTTTATGGGATAAAATAAAGAACAGCTTTAGTAATTCTCCAAAGGTTAATAATCCAGGGATAGATGGCAACAGAGACTGAACCTGTTGACCTCATACCACCTCTCAACTGCAGGATGATTTAATAAGACACTTCAGGTAACAGATAAAATGAAATTCAATTTCTTCAGTGCTTGATAAGCAACACGTGATACAATAGGTCAATATCAGAGCCTCTTTGCAGAGATTACCTTCACAGAGATGGCAGTGAAAACAAAAGCCGTCACGGTTGCAGAAGCAGTGAGGTGAGAGCATACATTTCCTCAGAACCTATGTTTAATGCTAATACTTATTACTCTGCTGTCCATCATATACAAATATATGTCCTGAAATCATGACAAAAATCCCATAAAATGAGGCTAGTAAAGCATGACAAGTCCTTTGCTTATCCTGCCCCTTCTCAGAAATTCTAAATGTTGATTGTGAGACACAGTTTCATTTCCATTTACAAAATGAGGGCAAATCAGATCTTCCGACCAGCAGAAAGAACCACACATTTGTTCGTATGAACTGGAAAACAATCAGATAAATTTTAAAGTGTAAACATTTCAGATAAAGACAGTGCTTTCTGAACACCACCATATACTGTCTATATAACGTCTGTGTATACAATTCTTTAATTGGGGTTGGCTTTCAGATCTTCCTCCCCATCCTCCCTCCTTGAACTCTCTCTGGTATAGCATTACACGGAGGAATTGACCTCAAATTTTTGCTTTAACCACACGGACTGAAATTCACATCAAGTTTAAGAGTGACCCATGTTGCCTTCATTGGTGACACAGCAGGTGAAAACTGTCTGGACTTTGAGAGTGAGATAACGCATAAATTTGCATAAGGTTTGAGGAAACTGTGAAGGGATGTGGGGCTTATATTAAATAAAGACTCTGACATAGAAAAGCACATGTATGACAGTATTAAAGAAGCAAAGTAAATCTGGCTTAAGATAGTAACGCTGTGATTTAAAACCCAGTTTCTAAAACCCTCTGTTTCTAACAGAGGTTCCTTTAATTATCTTGCCCTTACATTTTAAACCAAAAATGACAGAGAAAAAAAAAAAATTCACATTTTTGTTCTAATATTCTCACTCTGAACAACCACTGGAATTCCCCAGACTTCTTTTATGAGTACATGAGCCTCTCCATCCTGTGGCTTCTCCTGACCTTTCCAGGATAGGTCTCTCCTTGGCATGTGGGAAATAAAAAGAGGATTATTCTAAGATGTCACTCTGGCTCCTGCTGCTTCCTTGGTTCATGCAAGGTCCTACCAAAACAAAATGTTCCCCAAACTCAAAAGAAACGTTACAGTCCTGCTGCTCTAAAGAATTCTTCTAAAAAGACCCCTAATAAGAGCATGGAATAATGGTGTAAGTGAAAACCACTGGAGGTGGTTCTTTACTGCGAGAGTGGTGAGGCACTGGAACAGGTTGCTTAGAGAAGCTGTGGATACCCTGACCCTAGAAGTGTTCAAGGCCAGGCTGGATGGAGCTTTGAGCGACCTGGTCTAGTGGAAGGTGTCCCTGCCCTGGGCACGGGTATTGGATGATCTTTGAAGTCCTTTCCAACCCAAATCATTCTGTGATTTTATAATGTACAATCCGAACCGGACTAGCTATCAAATATCCAGTCAGAAAACAATAAAGAAAGGTTCCTCACTTGCTCATTTCAGTTCCATTACTCTCAATTATTACTTTTGTTACGAGTGAATAACAAATCATGTTGAAATGTTTTATTTAGATACTAAGTTCCCTCACATCAGAAACTTAGTTAAGATTGCTGTTTATAAAAGTGTGTCGCTCATTGAAAAGGCCAGGACTAGAGGTATACATTCAACAGGCAACCAAACTCTGAGCAAGAACTATGCGCATTGACTATGATCTCTTCTGCACTTCTATGGGTGATCGGCTGCCTGTCAACGAAGGATCACAGAATCACAGAATGGTTTGGGTTGGAAGGCAACTTTAAAGGTCATCAAAAGTCCAATCCCCTTGCAATGAGCAGGGACACCTTCAACCAGATCAGGTTGCCCAGAGCCTCATCCAACCTGGCCTTGAATGTTTCCAGGGATGGGCCATCCACCATCTCTCTGGGCAACCTCTTCCAGGGTTACACCACTGTCATTGTGAAAAAATTTTTCCTGATGTCCTGTCTGAATCTACCTCCCTCTATTTTAAAACCACTACCCCTCATCCTATCACATCAGGCCCTGCTAAAGAGTTTCTCCCCATCTTTCTTATACCCTTTAGGTACTGGAAGGCCGCTATAAGGCCTCCCTGGTGAACAGCCCCAACTCTCTCTGCTTGTCTTCATATAATTTAACTTATATTACAAACAAAGTGAACAACAATCCCTAGCGAAGGTGAGCTGTCCTAGAGTATCCATGATGAAACCCCTCTATTTCAAGGATTATTAATCTACAAATCCAAAAGAATTTAGTTCATAATAACTCCCAATAACTCCATTATTTAACAATATGACGATAATACAGGAAGAACCAATTTATTCAGACATCTCAAGAATGTCAGGCATTTCAGTCTGATTTCCTTGAATCAGTCTGTCTTTATGACAGAATAATTCTTGTAAATTGTACTCAAGTTTCTCCTCTGTATCTTTGGCAGATTTTTTTACCATTTCTAAGTAAAGTTAAAGGCGAGCTTGGAGCTAAAGGCAAAAATCAATTAACAGTGCTGGTCTCAGTCCTTTAACAACTACTTAATGACAGTTCACGAACTGCCTATCTTCAGTCAGGACCTCTTGCCTACCTACTTATGCGTATTCCAAACCAAATCCACACAACATCATATTACTAACTGGATCAATATGGACTTTCTGTAAGTTAATGAAATATGTTACTTTTACAGATATTTCAGTGTTGGAGTATCTGCAATCCCTCATACCTAGAATAGACAAAAATCAGGACACCTGCCACGTATACAAATGCAGGTTGGAAAGTCTAACTTCAGGTGCTAATTTATTTTACCCCCAAATGTTGTTCCATATTACAAGTTTAGAGGCCTTACTAGGCAATTGAATTTAAAAACTCAGGCCTTCAGTCTTTTAAAACTTAGAAGGATTAAGAAATAATGAACATCAAAGAAAGAAAATTAAATGAAGTTGAAGTGTCACACAATTTGATGTAATTTCAGCTCAGAGGCAAAATGACAAATTAACAGGTGTATAAGTCCACAATAAAAATCAACGGGATTACTGGGCATCTCCTTTCTCAGATGTGTAACACATATAGGACACGAAACAAATACGGATGGAAACACAAAAAGAACCCACTTTGTGTACATTAGTATGTCCATCTATTTATCATGTAAAATATGAACCCATAATAAATGAAACAATAGCATTTACACTGTACTAGCACTACAGATTTATTTTGTTGCAAACAAAGGTTATAATGCGATTGCACGAAAATCTATAAGCTTTTTCTCTTTTTGCTTCATCTAGTGACTGACTTATTAAACCAGCTTACAAATTTCTTATTGACCACATACCTCGGGGAGCTGAAGAAAACATCTGAATTATTACACAGATTATCAGCTATACTACACTAGCTTCAGTAGCATTGTGGGGATATTCAATATATTTTAGGATGTGTCTTTTTGGATGCAAAATATAGCTGTCCTTGCTTCAGAGGTATAGTAAAGAGATAAAATATAATAATTGCACTACTGACAATTATTTGCCCATTCCCTCTTGATAGTATGTTTATTCTATTGCCTCCGTGCGTGATTAACAGTTTGTGCATCCTTAGCATGTAATCAATAGCTGTGAAGTCTTGTATTAGCTTTAGAGATTAGACATCCCTTGATAATAAATTCTATTGATTCCTCCAGTTTAGCTTAGCTGCAGAAATTAACTTTCTCTCCCCCACCCCCCGAGTTGAAATTAAAAGTAGATAGATAGTCTACCAGGAGAGCGGAAAAGCTGGGATAACCTCTTTAAGCTCATTCCTTCAGATGAACAAAACCTATCTGGTGGTGTAAAACATGAATCAGCATATCAACAAGCATCAGACTGCAAGAGTACACATAGGGAAAGTCTGACATTACATAATTGCTAGGAAATCTGTCCAAGACTGCAATGGTGAAGATTAATCATGTAAAGTCAATTACAAAATTAATAGTGAAGGAGAAAAAAAATGAAACTTTGACTTAAATATTAGGGGCATGCATAATTAGATCAGAATGGAAGACTCATCATCTAAAACAATAGCAATTATAATATAAAAAATATTTAAAATGAATATATAATATGTATGTACACGGACACATACATATATTTTTTTACCCACCTTAACAGTGAACCTAATCATTCAACATTATGAATAAAGTATTTTAAAACATTTATTTGAATATAAATCACCAGTTTGCTTAGATGATATACTTTTCATTTCTCTCCAATGCACATTCATAAACATCTTTTTATGGTTTTGTTTACAAACAATATATTTGGGAGCTTAGGATGTTATGAGTAGCATGCCAAATGCTTAAGTTGGAGTAGTGTGAACAAGCAAAACCAGAGGATTCTATTGATATTGTTAAAGGTTCAGTTCCTTTCTCCTATATTTTAAAAAATCAGTCTTCCAAGTCAGGAAGCATAAATACCACCATATGAAATAAAGTGATCCAAGAACACAGTCTATAATAAATAAATAATGAGAGAAGCGACTCAGACTGTGAATAAAGTTCACCTGTGATGACTAAGAACTGAAAACTGCAAGCACTTAAAACCTTTAAACATATATGTGCACATATGGATGTACACACCCTCCAGCCCCACTCCCCACTACCAGCAAAGCCTCCAATTCCAATCTGGGTCACAGCCCACGAACTTGCCCTTCCTGTGTTTGTACAGTAAAACCGAGCAATAACAACATCATAAAATGTATATACTGCATAGTGATATATATCAGTCATATAACGTATATGACAAACTTTGGCTGAAACACAAATTCATTAAGTAGCTTAAGACCAGAAATGACATTGTATTATATAAGGAATCTGCTGTATGTCTCTTGTCCTGCCAATGAAACAATCCTGATATTTTATCTTTTTTTTTTTTTTCTTCTTTTTTTTTGCCTCCAAATGACCAAACTTGTAGCTTCTACCATACAGAAAAGTTTCCCTTAAGCACTTGGAAATTTATGTAGTAAATTGGCTTGATTTTCTTCACTGGTTCATACAAAGTTAAGAATACAAGCTGAAAATATAAGCAAGCTTGTTTTCTTCATGAAAGCAGACAAAAATAACAGGTGGGCAAAGAAGAATTCCTCTGACGTTAAAGTATTGAAGAAAATCATAAACCATTTTCAAAGGTACTTAGAACTCTAAAAATGCTGGTAAGGTGCCAACAGGCAAATTATTTTTAAGTTAGATACCTAATTACCATAAATTTTTACCACCTTTGAATTTTGATGAAATTTTCTTATTCAAGTCACTCAGTCACCTGCGAAAATCTGACTAAATATGACTAAAAAACCTTTTCGATCTATTGGCCAATGACCAACGCCAAGCCATTATGAAAATGTAACACTCATCTGAGTATAAAGAATCCTTTTTCCTTATGCCTCCAGCACACCTCAAGCTGGTATTTCTTTACAGATATTTTATACAACTAAAAAACTTTGTCTATTTTAAGTAATCCAATTTCAATTCAACTGTCCCTTGATGTAACTACAATGAAAAAAAGTATTCTTGAGTAAACAGGCAAAGCACGGTTTACGATTTACTAATGGAACAGTTGTGAAATTTTCATTAGAAAATACAGCGCAAAGTTGTTAATTGCCACAGAGGATTTTATTTAAAAAAAAAAAAAAAAAAAGTTCTTCAAAATTTTTGTTTTCAAAAAGGAAAAAGATGACAAAATATTTGCTTTTTACGTCGACTTGCTCTGTCTTGGCAGAATTCAAACGGTATCAATTCTCTTTCCTATCACCATCTCGCTACGAGGGTTTGCAAGGCCATTTTGGGAACTGGGACCTAATCCTGCAAACCTTTTGTTCCTGGAGCTGCCTTGGCTCAAAAGGAGCAGGGCTCCAAAGAAGCGAACTCATGAGCACTTCTGCTCTCCTGTGAACGGGGTCCTTGCGACAAAAGAATGCAAAAGCAACAAAAAAGCCTCGCTCGCAAATGGAGGCACTGGCAAGCTGAGGAAGTGCTTTCTAAAACAGGCCATGAAATCCAAATAATGTGTTTCCATTTAACATTTAGCTGGATAAAATACTCTAAGGCAATTGCTCTGCTGCTTTACTTTCAGCAAGCTAGTGTTTCTCAAAGCTATTATTTCCCATCTAAGCAGGAACTCGGAAAATATAAAATAACTCGCCCTACAGTAAAAGAAGGTAATTTATCTTAGAAATAATTTTCTATTTGCAAACTTCCTGTGAACACCACTGGTTTATTCCATGATCCCAAAACACAAAAATGCTCCTGAAAAATTATCGCAACGTATTTTTCAGTCAACAGTAAAGCTGGATGAGTGATAACAGAAAAAGGTGGCAAACCCAGCAGCTTATTGAAAGCAGCAAAAGAAAACCAATTTTCGATGCTGTGGATAATAACTTAGACGCCTTTCAAAATAAGGTGGTTTATAAAAAGTGATTAATTAACGTGCAATTTATCTTGCTTTATACAGAACAGGTGGTGGTGTTAAACGCAAACCCAACACACCTACTTTTCATTCACATGCAAATGTAAAGGAGTAGCTCTTCACTTGCAGGAGGAGTCATCACTCTTTACTATGTGTGTTCTTATTCTAGATACCCATTTAAACATCTATCCAGTCCAAGATGTCAATCATATTCAATAATTTTACCACGTTCTGACTTTCAAAAAGATATTGTACGAGCACAGTTGTCTTGGCTTCACTGTTGCTGCAAAGCAACTGCTGACGTGCTACTCCAAGCAGCACTACTGTAACAGTCACCCAAGAGAATGTCAATCACGTCTGCTGAGTAAGTGGAGCATTAAATTATTTTTTTTATGTCTATGTTGTACATGCTGAATCACTGTCAGCACACAATCACAACAGAATACAAAAAGGAAAGGCAGCCAATTAGTCAAGTCAAGGCCACACAGGCGAACACAGTATTAATTTGGAAGTGCAGGCTAATTGCTGGACACTCGCATTATGTCACTTACAGCAGATTTATTGCTGAATGTAATAAATGCTTAAGAATAACAAGAACAACAATCCCAACCTCCCAACTTATTACTGAAAGGCTTTAAAATTCCCGTGAGAGTCTGTTATGCAATTTTAGAGCCAGCTTCTCTCTTCTAGATTTTTTTCTTTTACATCTCATGTAACTGTTAATCTTTTGGAGACTGGCATGATGAGCACACATGCAAACTACTACCATCCCCTCTTGTCATGACAGTCAACCCTCTAGCTCAAAACCTTCAATGACAACTATGATAATTTGCAGGATTAAGAATTTCATAGAATCATAGAATGGTTAGAGTTGGAAGGGACCTTCAAAAGTCATCTAGTCCAACCCCCCTGCAAGAAGCAGGGAGATCCCCGACTAGATCAGGTTGCTCAGGGCCCCATCCAGCCTGGCCTTGAACGTTTCCAGGGATGGGGCATCCACCACCTCTCTGGGCAACCTGTTCCAGTGCTCTACAACTCTCATTGTAAAAAATTTTTTTCTAATATCCAATCTAAACCTACCTCCTTCTAATTTAAACCCATTACCCCTTATCCTATCACAACAGGCCCTACTGAACAGCCTCTCCCCATCCTTCCTGTAGGCCCCCTTGAGGTACTGGAAGACCGCTATCAGGTCTCCCCGGAGCCTCCTCTTCTCCAAGCCCCAACTCTCTCAGCCTGTCCTTATCTTTGTGGCCCTCCTTTGGACCCTCTCCAACTGGTCCATGTCCTTCTTATGTTGGGGACTCCAGAACTGGACACAGTACTCCAGGTGGGGTCTCACCAGGGCAGAATAGAGGGGCAGAATCACCTCCCTCGACCTGCTGGCCACGGTCCTCTTGATGCAGCCCAGAATGCGGTTGGCCTTCTGGGCTGCAAGGGCGCACTGCTCACTCATGTTGAGCCTCTCGTCCACCATCACTCCCAAGTCCTTCTCCTCAGGGCTGCTCTCAATCCATTCTCCTCCCAGCCTGTATTTGCACCTGGGATTGCCACAAGCCAGGTGCAGGACCTTGCACTTGGCCTGGTTGAACTTCATGAGGTTGGCACGGGCCCACCTCTCCAGGCTGTCCAGGTCCCTCTGGATGGTATCCTTCCATTCTACAATTTGCTGTAGAATGTTGAGAAATACAAAATTCCTTAGAGTTGGTTTGAAGACTTCATGACTGGTACTTGAATTCGAAATATATCTGATTCTCGACATCTTTTGTTTTCTCTCTTGTGGTCACTCTATTCATATTCATACTGGCTAGTGATGTGAGCCTTCATCTCCCATGGGCCATATTCTCCATAACCATCATCTTCCTTTCTGCTTAAATGGAACCTTACAAGTTATGGCAGCTCTTGCCAACTTCACTGCTACTTTAACATTTAGGCAAAGTTATGATATTATTATTAATTTGAGATGTAAGAAGGACATGTGCTAACAGGAAAAAAACAGAGCCCCAAATACATATTTGCCTTTCCCAGCAGCCTTTCACTTATTGTTTTTGCCCTGGATATCCAGAAGAGAGATTGAATCACGGCATCATAGAATAGTTCAACTTGGAAGGGACCTCTGGAGGTCACATAACCCAACCTTTAGCTCAAAGCAATTATATCAGGTTGCTCAGGAAGTTGCACAGCCTGTTTCAGGATATCTCCAAGGAGGAAGATTTTACATCCTCTCAGGACAGTAGATATAGAAGCTATATAGGAAATATAAATGCAATTTCAAGGTTTGAACTGATTTCTAACTATTTGGTGTTTGGAACAAGACAGAAGAGCAGTGTTCCACAACTCCCTAAAAAACCTGAATTTTAAAAATTGTGCTTCACAGCATCTGGCACCTCTTGTAGATGGCAAGACTGAAAATATTTCATTTAAATTTCACCTTCCTTCACCTTGTTTGACATACATCTACGTAGTTCACAGAATATCAGAAGCATTGCTTCCTATTTAAAATAAAAAAAAAAATTAATTGCAGTATTTAAATTAAATGTGCAGAAAATGTTGAACCAAAAAATTCGGCTCTCCTCTTGGCAAACCACCTGATGCTAGAGAACAGAATCAATCAATCCACTGTAGTCTACTCTGCATATTTTCCACCATTAGAGACGCTTGGCAAGGGGCAGCTGCCTAAACAAAATGGGTTGGGGTTGTCCTCTTTAATAACCTTTAGGTTACTATACATATCTACTTGAAATTTGTTGCTGAGTTGAGTTTTTTGTTTGGTTTGGTTTTTTGTTTGGAGGGACTGGGTTGGTTTGAACTTCTGGACATTATAATAAAACTCAGGAGCAGAACTCAGTCATCACAAGTGTGCAGTGATGCAACTAAGTACATTGCTTTTGCTCCTTAATGAAATGAAAATAATTATAGGAAAGGCCAACAGTTTAAATCTGAGCGTACATGGCAAAGAAGCCAATGTTTTGGCACCTAGACAAAATCATGAGTATCTGAGTCTTATAAGAAACTGGCTAATATCCTTAAAATTTTGTGATCTGTACTACTGTTGAAATCATCAGTATGATTAATGAAATTTATGGTTTCAGTTTCTATTCTAACAGCTATAGTACCATGGTGGTGCAGTGCTCTTTTCACCATCACAACAAAATGAATAATCTCTATTAACTGGTTTTGACAAAGGCTTTATACAGTGATTCAAGAGGCTGATAGAATATATGATTTTCACAGCTAAGCATTTAAACCAAACCAGTTATTAAGACTGTGAAGCAGCTTATTTAAAAATAAAGTCTGTCATCAGGTATTTCTGCCAGGGCTGTAGGACTGGCTTATCTAAATGACACGAAAGGGGACATATCCGAGAGGAGAGTGTATAGGTTGTATTTCAAGCATAACTCCTAAATGGTTTCAGAGAAAAAGTCACCATGGCTACAGAAATTTCCAAGCAAAGAATGTAATCCATGCTCTACTTGCAGTTTAACTCCCGAGGAATGTGTCCGTCAAGAAACACGACCAGTAGGCACTCATCCCAAAGGGACAACAGGCTGCTTGTCGGGGTTTTTTTTTTGCATACAAATGCTACTGCCTAATTAAAGCAGGGCATACAAAATGAAGTTTCTTTTATTTGCTGAGGAGTTTGATGGGGGGTTTTTTGGTTTTGGTTTTTTTTTTTTTTTTTAAAGCTACTCTCCATTTAAATTCAGATTTTTTTTTTTCTAGAAACAAAAATCCTCAAGGAAATTTATTTGAAACGTCTCATTTGTTTCTTTGTTGTTGCTGGCTCTGAACTCTCCTTCTTGCCTAGCTATCTTGATCAGGCCATGATTGAGTAGCATGATAGGAAAACTGCTCTCTCTCTTAGAAAGGATCCAAAATTATCTGAGTTGGTTTTATTTTTTTTAATCATGATTAATAGATCCTACATTTATCCAAATTCACCTAAATATAACATATCAGAAGAGGAAGTTATCCATAGACTTGTACTAAATTCATTTAAATAGCCCCAAAATTAACAGTTTTGTCTTTAAGAGAGTGGGAAACAGTTTTACGCAGACTCTCATTTACACAGTGGTTTAAAAGCCCA
>WHYT01014448.1:83614-124862 GCA_009806455.1 Tetrax tetrax | reverse complement strand
TCCATGAAAAAAAAAAAAAAGACAAAAGGATGAGAAATAATTTTAATGATACTGGTATGAATTAAAAACAAATGACAGAGCTGTAGCTACGATTACCATTATGACTATGCTTTGGTACCACACAGCTGATAATATCCTAGTGTTACGTGGCTTGTGCTACTGCTTGAATTCAATTTCCTTCAGATAATGTATTTGGATTCCATAATATGCCTCTTCAGTGAAACCAATAACTGAATCCAGTGGTAATTCCTCAGGGAGTTATAATTTATGGCAATTGTCCGTTCCCACCACTTTTCTCAGTAATTTGTTCCAATGATTAATAGCCTCACTGTTAAAGATAAATAAGTGTGCTTTACTGCTAATTTGAATGAGCCTGACCTCAGCATGCAGCCATTTGAGGTTCTTACATTTTTCCTCTTCTAGAGGAAAGTGGCCTTTTGTACCTGGTATTATTTTTCCCCTATATACAAATACCGTATAATCACTTCTCACCTTCTCTCTGATACACTTAAATGATTGAGATCTTTCAGTTACCCACTGTAAGACTATATCTTAAGCCATAACACTTTTTGTGGCAGTTTTCTCCATTCCTCCCAAATCTTCATCAGGGTGTTGAAAGTATGGACACCAGATGGGCATGCAGTATATCAATATTGGTCACGCCCACAAAATCCTAGCTATAACACTGTTTTTTTTGTCATAGCACTACACAAAGAACTATTGCTGACTGCTGACCCCTGAAATTCTTTTTAGGTTTCTGTACTACTTTTTCCAAAGACATGCATTAATTTACATTTGTGTGGAGATAGCAAACCATATTATCTATACCATCTCTATTTGAAACTATCAGAGAAGGGGGAAAAAGCAAAAATCAAACTTCAAATATAAATCTCAATGGAAGTACAGAATTTAAACAAGTGTAATGTCATAAACTCAAATGGTGAGCTGTCTCGCCTTTGCAGATTCTCAATTCACAGCTCAAAATGCAATTTTGATTGCATTTTGCAATCAAAAGATGCAAAAGGTTAAAGGTAAACACAACATGCTAACGTGAAGGGCAGTAAACCCTATCTGCAAACCTATTTATTTACTAATTTACTTTGCTCAGCGTCCAAAATGAAGATTATGTATCTACACATTTGTCTGAATTAAAATGTGACAATTATATCATATTATCAACTGCAGAGAAAAATAAAACAAAACCAGAAAAGAACAACAACACAGCAGGAAAGGGGGTTATGCCATTTCCCTGTACAAGCAACACACACAAAAAAAGAAGTCATGCTTGACTGCAAAAAACAATCATACAATTTTTTCCTGAGGACTAGTGTCTCACTGAAAGTCACTGAAGCTTCCCCAAGGACAACTTGAATTAGAGTCAGAGGCCAAATGTAAAGACACCTCTCAGAAATCCAATCCCCTTGCCCATTTAAAATGTTCCTGCAGCTTCTGGTCAGGAAAACATGCCACTGGGATTGCACTGGCAGTTCTGTTTGTTTTTCTTTAGTGTTTTCAAAACCAAATGAATACCTGAACGAGTATCAACTAGACTAAAATAAAATCAGATGGGTTCAGCTAACCTCCTTTTGCCACTTTGTATCAGATTTCTTCCCGTCCAGACTATTATCTTCTGGCACTATCAACGCAATGGTGTTAAAAAGACAAAAATGCATTAGAAATATAAGTGTTACTTCTGCGGGTTTATATGAAAGGGGATTCCTAGTTGCTGGCTTCTCCATCACCCTTCTGAGATACTCCTGTCCAGGCATGAATTTAGGTATAAGAATGAGCCCTGTGTTTTTTCAGACTTAGGCTGAGCCTGAAAGCATAGCACATTTGTTGACACTAGTAGCCCATAAAAACCAGTCATATTTGTTCATAAATGAGCTCTACAGAAAAGTTCAAGTAGTAAGTAATTAGAGCAAGGCAAGCACTTATACGTCTGGATAAAACCAAAAAAATGTCTTCAGTCAGAAAATCATTTCAACAGAATCTTCGTCTGTCACAGAACAAGAACTGCTCAGGGTCCTTCTGGACATGGTGAACAGCTTGCTGGGGTCCCCAGCAGACTCCAGGCATCCACAGTCTCTTCTCTTTCTCCTTAAACACTCATCTACCCCCTGCCCCACCTGGCTCCAAAAAAGCTCCACCTTGAAGGCTCCAGTGTGTTGCATTCTCCTGCCACAGAGGAAAAAAAATTTCCCTGCTCTCAGTTTGATCTAACAATGTCATCAGCAACTCCAAATACAAATACAGCAATTTCAGATATTTGTATCCCACACCAAGGCAAAAATTTAAGGTACTCTGTATTTTATTACTTGCAAACAAGAGATACAGAACTGAGGCATTCACTGTGAACATAAAAATGTCACAAAATGTGTTTATAGTCTTCACAACAAGCAGAAATGCATTTTAAAAATCAGGACTAATATACTCAGACTCTCTGCCTTCTCTCCACCAGCGCCAGGATCTCTCCTACCTTCTCTGTGTTTCCCCAGCTTCGACCTGAATGAGGCATCTCTAAAGAGCTCATATCTTGTATGGATAAAAACAGACCAGAAGCAACACCAACCAAAATTACAACTGGGATGCCAGTCTCCCATTCCCCTCTGCCCACCTCCTTTCCATGTCAAAATGAGATACACTAACAGAGAGGAACTATCTCAGGTGCAGTCACTCTTCGGCCTATGCTGCATGAAGGAGTGGATTGTCTCCTCCTTCCATTTTCCTTAAGTCTTGCAATTGAGCACTAGAAATCTATAAACAAGCTGTTCAATTGATTTTTTTTTTTTTTTTGTCAAGACATTAGATGCTGGATTAACTAAGCCTTAAATAAAAAAAAATTCCAGCAGAGGAAATTTCACACTCTGAATTGAATTAACACAGTCAAAAAACTTCCCAAGTTTTCACCCTCTTCTACTTTACACTAGAAGCTGAAGTCTGGGTAAATCAAGACAAAATCTCTTGTAATGGCACACTATAAACTTCCCAAACACATCAAGGAAAATCCTGTGAGTTATGGTTACGGCTAACCCATATCACAGTATACAAGTACTTTAAATTATTCTTTGTACTTATTTCTCCTCCACCTTTGAACTTCATTTGTTGATATAGTGATAGACAACTAATCTTTAAAGAGCAGCTTTTTAAATTCCTTTGTAGATAATCAGTTTACTGCACACTTACTATCACATTTCAGAATCAACTTCTTGCCATATGAAGATGAAGTATGTATTTCCATCTTTCAGCTGTTTAACAGATGTGTCTCATGTCACTGTTATCAAATGTCCTGGAAAGCCTCCTCCAACACACTTTTCTATTTGTTCCTGGAAATATCAGTCTCCGGTTTTGTGTACAAATATTGCACAGTTAGCTTCCTTCTCAGGTGTGCTATACACAGAGTAACTCAGTAAATAGGAAAAACATCAGAATTACTTATTTCCCCTCCAAACACACAGAACAAAATAATACTTTGTAAAAAGAATGTTTTGATAAGAAAAATTTAAATATTTTTTTCACAGATGCAAGCTGATTAGAAGTTTTGTAATAGCAACAATGCATAGCATAGACATAGCATTCCATACTGAATAATCATTATAGAAAATTCATTACTCCCCTGTAACAGTGCCAGAATTAATAAATTCCTGTTAAAGCTCTGATAACGTATTTCTAAAACTAGTTATGTTTTTCTAGCCAATTCTGTCTCTGAATATCAGCCCAATAAACTCAAACAAGTAAAAAGTTGAATGCTATTTTCTATTGCAAAGAATCTCTACCTAAACTATTTTTTTAAAAAAAATTATTACTGGAATTACAAAAGAAGTAAAACTACAATTCATAAAAGACAAATACTCCAGTTCAAAATTAGTGAAGTGCTTCCTAACCTTGAAAGTGGGTTCAGCAGATCGACTCAATGCTAAAACAGCAGGGAAGAATCGTCACTCAGCACTGATTTACACAGCAACCTAAGTTGCTTAAACCAAGCTTTAATTGGTTAGTTCTACTATGTACCCACTGCATAATGAATGAGCTACCCTCAACCATTTATTATCACTTATGATAATAAATGAATACATTTTAAAAGTAATCCACATATTTAATTTGATGCTCTTTTAATAGAAAACAGTAAAAAAGGAGAAAATCGTATATATTTTTTTTTCTGGAGTTGGGAATGCACCTATCATATTTTGTAAATAAATTTCTTCAGTTTTTCCTTTTATTTCATATTGTCCTATACTTTCACGTTTTGTAGTACATAACACACAATTCTTTCCCTTCTCTCAACCATATGGGATGAAGTCTGCAGGATTATTTTATTTTCATATATATGACACTTTTGTAAGAAAATGGCAAACTATCAGCAATCCCATTTGCCTCTAATGTACAACTCAAGTCAAATAGCATTTGTCAAAACTGTTCCAAGAAAATATAATTCTTTATGCTCAGGATAGCCTTTCAGTTTGGAAGTATGGCATGCTATAAGACCACTTCAGTACAGAACATCTTTTTGCTGAAATCTTACATTTCCATGCTCTGCAGTCAGAGTAAAAATGAAAAAAAAATAAAAAATAAAATTGAAGGTTATAAATGAAAGAAATTAAGATACAACCAGCTCACATGCTCAGAGATCTCAAAACTGTCAAAAATACATAATCAGAGATGGAGATGAAACATCTGCTGTAGTGATGGAGGGATTTAAAATGATTGAGCAAGAGCAACAAACCCACAAAGTGAAAAAAATAAACCTCTTGCTTTCCTTTCGCATAGCATTTGTTTTGCATTTGATACTCACTTCCCAGCTACTCCATGTGAACTATTATCAAATAAAAGCCTTCACATTTGATACACCATGAAGCTGCTACAATTACTCTTTGATAATCTTGACAGTTACTGTTGACCTTTTGCCATTTGCTGTGATTTTGCATAACAAGAATAATGCATGTGACATTTTTACTACAGGAAAACCTACGAAAGAGATAAACATTTTAATGATTAGGAAGGTTTTTTTACGCTCCAGGTCTCAGGATTCGAGTACCCATGGAGACAAACAGGACTATGACAGTGCAGACAGCGAGCCCAGGGTGCATATTGAGTGCTGCACACCACCCAGGCCCTCCCAACTCTTATAAGCATTGTAGCAGGCTTTAATACTGCACAAATGTACGTAACCTGTGCTACAGCATCCAGCTGGTAGAACCTACAAACATTATGATTAATCATTCTGCCCCAGTTTATATCAGAGAGATAAGTTCCCAGACTGGTTTTCCTCCCTCTTCAATGCCATTTCTGCTCCCTCTTCCCTAGCATGCGCTTTCTCACACCTTGAAGAGAAACATTGCTGTGTCCCTAAACACAGCTGAAAACCATCACCAGTGTCAACACAACAAAAACACTGTGTATAAATATAGTTCTTTCAATATGGACATATTAAATGTGATCTTGTAAGCTAGTGTTTAGGCCGCCTATACTGTTTAATAAATAGCAATGTTTGATGCAAAACAAAAATAAAAAATTAGTCTACAAACCTAATTGCCTGAATCAAAATAATGTAATGCTGAAGTGATTAATAATATTCATAATTCATATAATAAACCTTAGGTTTTGATAGTTCCAGGTACCAAATATCAAGAAAAGGTGAAAATGAAGGATCAGCCTTTGCTCTTGATTCCATACCTTACTCCCTCCATCGATGGAAATGGTGAAGTTTATTAATTTCCTATTTATCTGCCAATGAAAAGTATTTCATTTTCCATGGATTTAGTTGTTCTTGTTTATGCAAATATTAAAGATAAGGCATAAAACAAAGAACCTTGAAAAAATACAATTTATTGCTTCTCTAAGTGTTTTGTGTATGCAACTTATCTTCGGCAAAGTTTATTATGTAAAGCTTAAAGTGAATTAACACTTTTTGATCCTATTTTAAAATCATTTAAACTTATAAGTATGAATTTATAACCTTATTCATTTTTGCTCTTCTGGCCACAAGTAATCACAATCTGTACCAGCATCCAATTCAAATTAAATGCGATTTACTCTTCTACATTTGGAGAAAAAAAAAAAGTAATTTTGAAAAAAGTCAAAGGAGTTCTTCCTACCAGCTCTTTCTTCCTCCCTGAATGCCTGCCTGTTTGGACTTCACATCTCTCAAATGTCAAAGCAAATTTTAAACCCATTGTAATATTCAGTGGCTTTTTCCAGAAATCAGATGATAACAACACCTGCTCATCTCTTTCTCTCCACTTTTTTAGATTTGGTATCAGACTGAGGAGTTGAATTTAGCTTTCCAACATTGCATGCAAAAGGAGAGCTGTTAACCTCCTTGTAAGTTTACAACCACAAATCACTTTGCAAAGAACCTCCAGTGTTCAGAGACACCTTGCTCCACAGTAAAGGGCAGTTAACACCTGTAAAGTAATTATACCTACCAAATGTTGTTGGCCTGAAATATGAATATATAATTGTTACTGCCATCTGTTAATTATACTAGTTGAATCACTTATTTAATCATATACATTTACATGACATCTACAAACTTTTTAATAGCTTTCACAAACACTATCCTGGTGCTCAGGTAGAACTAAGTCACCGTTTACGTGTCCCACAAGGAAACAACACGGTTACACGTGAGGCAGGTTTTGCAGCAGCTTGACAAGGTAAGGCTAGGTAAGGTTAGTGCTAGGCATCTCCCAGCCACCCCATGCCGGCTAACAGCCACAGGGAGCAACGGAGGGCTACCAGTAGAGGTGGGGGCATTGTTCTGGCTGGAGTGAAGACCCAGAGGAGAAGGGAGGAAGCTGGAGGGTTGGAATGTGAAGGGAAGAACAGTACAACCCTAGCTTACTACGAAAGCCGCCCAAGTGTTTCTCAGCTTAACGATTGCTGCTTCCAAACATCTGAAGACAAGGAATCCATGCAAAACGTCCACAATGTACAATCCACATCACAGCTTTGGCACTGAACTTGGCTCTGTCCTCTCTAGTCCTTCTAAAGCACCTACCAGTGTTGTCTGTCTGAGGCTGCTTTAAAACACTGCAGAACTGCAGGCAAAATTGAATTTTGCTGTCCTTCAAGAATAAGAGGAGATAGAATTTGCATTACCTTTGCTGTAGTGGTGAAGGGGGCCCTTGGAGGGAATCTCTGATGAAAACACCCTCCCTCACACCTCAGAGCTAGTCCCCTTAGCCCTCCTGCTGACTTGACACATGCATTCCAGCCCAAACAAGCTCCATTCTGCCTCCCTCTCACTCCTGGTGGTATTGAAAGCATGAGAATGGTGGGAGAAAGAAAACGCAGATCATGACCTGTCTCCCTCTGCTGTCAGTCTAGGAGGGATAAAAGACAAGAGCTGGAGGTAAGTCAAGATTCCCTTCATTGACACAACTCAAGCTCTCAGCCTTGGATAGCTGTTGCAGCAGAGGTGGGAATGAAGACAAGGTACAACCACACCAGGTTTTTTAGACATTTTACACAGCTGCCTACTCCGTCTGCATCTGCAGCCACCTTGGTCCTAGCAAACTGTGTCCAGCTACAGCAAGTCTAGGAGAAGTGAAATAAGGAAATGGGAACAACTTACTGCAACATGTAGCGTGGTTTCCCTGAAAACTGCTTCAATATCAGACACAGGAGAAAATGGTGCTGTGCGTGCATATTTTGGAGATCAGCAGCCTAAAATACTCTGAAACTTTTGATGCAAAATTCAACGTCTCTAGGATTAACTCTCTGAGTTTCTGGTGCAAATACAGATCCATTAAAATGCAAACCAAAGCACTGCTGCTAATAGAGCACTGTAGGAAAAGCTGTCCCAAAAAAAAAAAAAAAAAAAAAAAAAAAAAAAAAAAAATCTAAATTTAAGGCAGGTTTTTATAATTTGTAAATTTAAATAATTATTTTACCAGGTAATATTTGCACACTTACGGACATGTCCTCACTTCTTTCTGTCTTGGAGATAAAAAAACCTTGAACTTTAATTAAGGGAAATTTAACTTTTGAAAAAAAAAAACCTTCTGTATGAGTATATCATTATAACTAACAGTAGGTATGAAACAAGCATAAAAATTCATGCAAGTCTGAGGATAGCTGTCATCTCCCAGAAATCAATTTATAACCTGGTATAATAAAGCGAGCCCCATCTTATCTCTCCATCTTCACAGCTGGTTATATTCCACACTGCTCAAAACTGCTGACCTTTCCTAAAGCTGCCTGAAAATTTCCTCTGCTGCTTGAACATTAATCCAGAACTCACAATTGAACTCTGCTGGTGATCAAGTTCAAATAGCTAGGACATTGTTTCCAGCCCAGTGTGGTGGTGGCGGGATAGCAGCTGTGCAGGCACAGGGAATATAACCTGGTTTGGCCCCTAGAAGCCTGGGAAACACTGGGACAGGCACAACTCATGGTCATCTCTATCCTACAAAGACAGTAGCCTATCAGGAAAATATTAGTGGTTTTGATGTGACAAATGCAAATACAGCTTGCAGAAAATCAGCAGCACCCAGATGGGCAAAAGTTGAGATGTCCCTGTAAAAGTAAGTATTTTTCTTACAATTTGGTTCAAAATCCAAAGAAACTAATTCAGAGCAATCTACCTACCCTAATTTGCAGCTACTTTGCACGTTCCCTCGCTGATGAATAGTATCTATTGAATCGTCTAGATAGAAACTGCAGTGAGTTATTTTATTGTCCATAATACCCAGAAATGGGCTGCAAAACCAGAACCTTGCTTAGATCAGGACTACAAGTGCATTTTTTTTGCTTGGAAAGGCAAAAGACATGTGGGTGTCTCCTTCATTTCTAGTGGAGATCCTGTATTTCTCAAGCTTTCTCACCCTCTCCGGGGAAGCAGCTGCAATATCCCATCGCACTTTCCATGCAGAAAGGCAATGTGTGGGGCTGGAGCCATGGTCAGCTGAAACATACATCCATCCTCCTTCTTCCAGGAGGAAAAAAGGGACTAGAAAAGGCAGGATGGAGGACGCTGTCTTTGAAGAAAAGTCAACGAAAAGCTACCATTAGTCACATCAGGGTGTTGGGGGGTCTAGGGGCTCCCTGAGGGCTGGGAGTGGTGGGAAACCCCCAAGGAGAGCTGGGCAGAGCCTCGCAGCTTGGGCCCCTAACCACACAGATGCTACCTTCCTGTGCACACCACAGAGACCTCAGATACCTGCAGAAACTTCTTTAGATATGTAAATGATGTCTCTATAGATATTAGAAGAAAATGAAGTACACTTTATTTGAATCAATTATGATTAACTCAAATGCTGCAATTAATAACAAGGTCAGCACGTAACACAATGTTGAAGGGATGCCTGGGTGTAAAACAAAGCCCAAGACCATAACTGTCTCTCCACATTGCTCAGAGGTTTCCTATGCAAAGATAACTTGCTAAAACATCAAACTTTCTCTAGAGAAATGAGAAATAAATTGAAGTCACACACTGTGACTTTTTCAGCAAGGATTTTAAAAATTAATAGGACTTCATCAGGGATCACAAATATTTCACCAAGAGCTATGGGCTCAAGATCTAACATTCTAGCTATGCCTGTATTGATCTTACCATTTATTTTGATGCTAGTTTTCCCTTTTTCTCAAGCAAGTATCAACTTTAAAAGCATGCAAAGGGTATTTGGTGAGGACAAGCACTGCCGGGCATTTTGCCAAGGACTATGAATGCTCAGAAGCAGCTGAGAAAGAGAAAAACGCAACGGTCTGAACACCGATTCATAAGAAGAAAAAAAAGAAAACTAGTCCGAAACTAGAGATTCGGGGAAGACACTGGCAAAAATCAGTGTGGCACAGACAGAGCCGAAGGATCCATTTAAATACACTTACAGTACACACAAGCAGCTCAAGTGAAAGCAGACAAGCTTTCATTACCAATCACCACAGGAATTTTTCGTATTGTTAAAGACAATAAAACTGTAAATGAATTCAGGAAAACTTATCGAGCTTAGAATTGAACTACATTCTCTGCTTAGACATCTTGGTAATTAATAGCTGAATTTGATGCTAAACTGCTTATTTCCTATTATTTCCTTCCATATGCCAAAGCAGATAACAACACATTATTTTCACATTTGCAAGTCACACAGGCACATAACTAACCATATCAATAGTGTATTAAACATGCTAGAGAAAAATTATTCGTTTTCTATGCTGAGAACTCCTTTTTCCCCAGAATATGCCTCCCTTGCCCCTTGTGCAGGCTGAGCCGTGCCTCTCGCCTGGCCTGGCGAGCTGCATACAGTCCAAGGGCTGTTCTGCAGACAGAGCCACTCATTCTCAGCATGAGCCTGGATGCCCTGAAGTTTTCTTTTTTTTCTTTTTTTTTTTTTTTTCCAAGTGTACCACTAGGTCTAATAAATGATATAATTTCCCCCCATAAAGCTACCTCTCTATATCACTGTCCGTCACAAATACAACAGTGCTACTATTCTTAAATATTTTGCAGGGTGAAGTTCCCACTGACTGCAGTTGTAACTGAGAAAAATGAGCAGTTCTGTAGGTCACTCCTTGGGATCCCAGTGCAGGGTCCTAAATTAAATTCTATCAATAGCCACTTGTGAAATATCCAGTTTAATAAGACCTGCCTAGCATCACTCCAAAATTCACAGAGAATCCAGGTTTTTGAGAGCAGAGCTCTATTTCTTTCATAAAAAGGAATTCTATCTCTTCTCAAAGTCTTTTGCCTTGTTTGCCAATAAGTCTAAGCTTTCTACAAATCCAGTAAGGGTCTTACTGCCAAGAGATCCCTTTATTAAATAACTGATTCTTTACGAGACACCCCAGAGCACAATCATCCTCTTCACTGATTGAGCTAAAGATTACGGCTAATGAGACAACCGCACATTATCTCGGCGCATACCCTGAAGAGGAGCAAGTAAGAGATTCCACTAGCAATCAAAAACCTGGCATTTCCTAACTAACAAAGGCTTGACTTTGACACCTGTGTACAACTTATTTTCCTTCACAGAACAATTTGCACTATTATGCAGATATCCATCAGAATCATCAATAGCTTTTGAGCTTTTCAAGTTCCCAGCAGAGACAGCTGCAGCTCTGAGGTAACAGAGAGGTTCTGACAACCTGGTGCAGATATGTGGAACATCACTTTGGGGGGGATGACATACTTTGTTGTCAGTTTCGTAGTTTTATGCTGGCGTTTAAAAAATAGTGACACACAGTGATCTTGGACTACATTTCAGGCTCACTTCACAGCTTTCTCTAAATCTGATCCTTTCTTATCTACCCTCTAGGCTGTCCATGACCCACATCTAATTTTCCCCTGACTTCACTTCTCTTGACAGTATTACTTCTCCCATATAGATTCTCTTGTTTCGACTCCAGGCTTCTCATCACACTGCTCACTTTCCAGTCTGCCCTACTCACAGAATCACACGTCTGAGGTCAGAAGGCACAGCTGGAGACTGTCTAGAACAATCCCTCTGGCTAAAGTAGGGTCAACTGGAGCAGGCTACTCAGGGCACTGCCCAGTCAGGTGTTGAGTATGTCTACAGATGGAGACTCCAGAATCCCTCTGGCCAACCTTATCCAGTGTTATCCACCATCCAACCTTATCCACCTCACAGTAAAAAAGTTTCTTCTTATGTATTTCCTTTATTGCTGTTTATGCCCACTGCCTCTTCCACTTTCAATGCATACTACTCAGAAAAGCCTGGCTCCATCTTCTTTATTCCCCCCATCAGGTATTTGTACACATGGATAAGACCCCCCTGAACCTTCTCTTCTCCAGACTAAACAGTGAAAGCTCTCTCAGCCTCCTCTTGTGACAGATACCCCAGTCTTTGTGGCCCTACTCATCCTTCTTCTTTCTAGCCCCATCTTTGCTGTCTGCGACAGCTCTCTAACCATTTTTCTCTCTTAGCAGACCCAGCTCCCGTTGGCTTTTACCCAGCTATTAACAGCCCCTACCCTCAGCAAATCTGCATTGCTGCTTTCCACATCCTATTCAACCTACGTTCTGTTGAGCTGACCTTCAGTCTCCATTCCCTCCCTCATACAGCTCTTCTGCCAAGTTTTTTCCTGTTTTGCAGGTTCATCTCTTTTTCCTTTTTTCACTCCCTTCCCATGATGCCAGGGAACTACCAGACTATGAAGAGCACAGGGGGACCCACGTGTGTCCTACTCTGTTCCAGCATTTACACGGAAACTGCTTTTAACAGTCCAGAACGACAGCAATAAAGATCTGCTCAGCATCTTATGGTACTGGTCAGCAACGGGCTAATGTAGACAGAATCTATGGGGAATTAGTCTTTGACTTCTTAACAAGTCTCTGCTGAGATGTGCTCTTTCAAAGACTTACATCTCCAATGGGATTCTCGCAGGAACAGAAAGAGGCACTCCCTTGACACAAATTCCTTGTGAAGAGTCAAGTCCTTGCTTGAAAGCTTAGGGACATTGTACTGTTTCCATATATTTAACACAGACAAAACACATATCTTCTAGTCATTGCGTCCATAAATATCTAGAATCTTTTGCCTGTTTGTGTTTTTTTTTTTCTTTTTTTTTCTCCCCCCTATGCAAAAGACAATTAAACCTCTAAACACCTGGCACTGAAAACTTCAACCCAATGTTACATGCTACTGCGAACATTTCTGTAACTAATGGGAAATGGCAGCCAGCTGGGTAAACACAGCCAATCCCACAGAACAGCTCCTGCAAACTTTTACTCCTAGTTTTGTTAAAGAAAGACTTTCCATTTATAAAATTAGTTCAGTCAAGACCAATAGACTTCTCAAGCACATATACTACCAAACATAATCCTAAATTTAAATTTACTGATGTTTAGTAAAAGCCAGGAATGCCAGGAGAAGTCTGTGTATATATATATATATTTAATTTTTTTTTAAGATATGTCACACCTCTTTTGCCCACATCTCTTTTCCCTTTAGTCTTTATGTTTTCTTATGTAAGACAAGGTAGTTGAGGACATTAATCATGTTCATACTCCAGAAAAACAACTGTAAAAAAGGAATCCAAGGTAACCAATGAAACATTTTTCTCCATATCTTTTTATGTGTAAGGGTCATCAGATAATGCCACGTCCAGACAATTGTCTTGCCAATCCTGAATATACAGCTTGACATCAACTGCACCGAAAGAGATTTTAAAAATTCAGTACTTCTTTTTCAACATAGTGCAGTTTTTAACTTAACTTTACAAGTCTTAAGAATATTTATGAGGATAGGAACATTTTTGGTCTGCTTTTCATCACCATTGAGGATCCATTTCTAACTCTCATCACAGCCCAGAATGATGCTTTTTCCGAGTATAATTTTATCACTGCAAAGATGCTTTCCAATATCATCACTAAAAAAATGTGCAAAACTGATTATTCCACAAGTTACTTTCTTAATTTTGCGTGAGAATAAACTGCAAGAAGCAAGGGAAAGGAAGAAATTTACAAGTGTGAGAATATACACCTAGTAAACAACAAGGTGTTTATTAATACTTGTCCTCTTATATATCTTACAGATTTATAAATCAATGTTATTCAGGGGACTCGAGGTGGAAGCAGTATTTACGAACAGATGTTGCATTAACTTTCAGTTTTCAGACTCCTTTAAACTTGCACAAATAAATCCATTTATACTTTTCACTAAAATGGACCTCAGTAGAATCTCATTCAAGCTACATTTTGGGGGATTCAGTTCTAAAATTAATAAAACAGCAGGGATAATGCCTCATAAAATATACTGTTCTCACTGGACAAATATAGCATAGCTTTAAATTCCTAAGAAAGTTTGCAGCATATTTTGGAAAAGCCAGGAAATCTTGCAATAATGAGAACTTTCATGTAAGTCATCCACCGTTAAATCTTTTCTCAGAGGTAAGGATAGATTGCTACTCTGCGTAGATAAATTAAGAAATACAGTTATGAGTAAGACCTCCTCCTCTTTGGATAAAGTCTATGGTACTCTAAAGTAGAAATCTACAATGGATCTGCTATGTAAAAGATCAAGTAATCACAACAGTCTTTGTATAATTTAAAGCAGTTCTAATTCTGGCATTCTTTCAAGCACTAAAAGACAAGCGAGTGTCTGTAATTATGGCAGTTTTCCGGCTCCGAGATGTTCCTGACAGGAATAACTCCTTGCCTTGATAACTAAACACGAACTACTAATGGTGGGGGGTTGAAAGGAAACCTGACCTAATGGAGATCAATAGGAAACTTTGACATAGGAGGTACACAATGTACTCTGTGTACAGGATGGAGAGTCATTTAGATGCATGTAATCAATTAATTAGGCATCACTGTTGAAATTCACTGTTTTTCCCCCAAAAGCTTCTCTCAACACCGAGCTCTGTAATAGATAACTGCACTCCTATCTCATTGAAGGTATAGCTGAAGAGCTTTCAGTTATGAGGGGATAAAAAAAGAAAAGAAAAGAAAACGGGAATTTGACAGAAAGCACAATGACATCCCTTAGGGGCTACTGCACAATTTTGTGATAAACACACCTATACAGTGTATACGTAAGGAATATGCATGCAAGTAACTGAATTTTGTAGGAAGGAGAGAATTTCCATCCTCTTCTCTTACAAACTAAGTATAGCGAACCTTTTAAACACAAAGAATAGGTCTCTACCACTTCTTCATTACATCAAATTCGTGTTAACTAATGCTGCAATGCTTCATAACAGGATTCAGAAGTTTTAAGTGGTGTTATTAGCTGCTCTTTTTTAATCTGATCTTTTCCCCAAAGTAGACAATTACCCCAGGTAGCTCATACACAAAACATTTAAATAAATTAGACTCATCTGTGCATATGCATCCCTTCTTTAAAGATAAAAATAGGGCTTTTTTTTTCAATTAAAAATGCTAAAGCACTTCCATTGTTATAATTTACTCCGGTAATTTAAGACAATGCAACAAAACCTCAGAACACAAACTGTGCACAGTTAATGGACAGTGTTACAGATGTTTAAAATCTTACAGAATTAAAGGGTATTTTTCAAAGGTATATTTTCCCATAGAACTTGAAAAACTTAGGGAAAATAAATCATGACTGCATGATTTTGGATAAGGGTAAGGAAGCACAGAGGGAAATGCCAGTTAATACTTAAATTCACACACCAAAAGCTTTTCCCAAAGTTAATATTTGACATTCCACTACTGTAAGTTTTAACACAGATTTATTTTCAGTGTCATTGCATGACTAATGAAGAAGAAACAGGCCTATAACCAGATACAGAGTCAACATGACAAAAGTGCAGAGAGAAATAACTGAGAAATTGCTGGTATTTACAATGCAAGTATAATGAGTCTAGAGTTGATAGATACGTACAAATAATATTTGTAAGTATTCTGACCAGACTTTCTACTACTTTATCACAACATTCTTGAGAAAAAAAAGGCAGATTTTTTTTAAAAAGGCCATTTAACTTCTCACCTTGGAGTCCCACCAATCAGTCAACAAACTGCCTTATTGCTAAAATAACAGAGAGCTAGGAAACAGTGACATTAAACAAAGGTCCAAATGAAAAAAGACGATGATAAGATTTGACCCCCTCCCTTGGCCTACTGTTTATAAGGCAAGTGTAGCATGTGACATTTGAAATGCCTGTGGAGCTTTCCCTGCTGACAGAAAACAACAATAAACTATATAGTCCTACTACCTTTTGAGCAAGTGAAATGCTGCCTTCAAAGGTCTTGTTACAAAATGATAGAAATACAGTTCTTTTTTAATGAAAACCGGACCTACAGAAAAAGAGAAACACTGTTTCTTTTATTAACTTTCTTCTCACTCTCTCCTCACCAGGCAGGAAGAACTCTTTCAATATAAAACCAACTTATCACAAGGCCAACTACAAAATCTACATAACTGCTAGGCTTCTAAAAAAAGACTAATGCCATCTATTCCAACAGATTTCCACAGTTCTTCATATCAGCACCTCCACCACGGCAGGCTCTAGTAGTTACCAAGACAGACTAAAATGAGTCCCTTTTACTCAAATATTCCCCATGTAAGGATATTTGTGTTCCTCATGAAAAATGTGTATTGGCTCTTCAGCGGATAAACATGAGTGCATTGGTAGGCGTAGAAATCAGACTCATCCTTCTCTTCACCTTAGAATCATGGAATGGTTAGGGTTGGAAGGGACATTTAAAGGTCATCTAGTCCAACCCCCCTGCAAGGAGCAGGGACATCTTCAACTAGATCAGATTGCTCAGAGCCTCATCCAATCTGGATTTCAAAGAATACGTATGGTGTTGTACACATGCTTGTACAGCAGGCAGCAGGATAGACAACCTATGAGCAGCTTTCTCGAATGCTATGGCTGCCAAATGATACATATTTGCTTACAACTGCTATCTAGCATTGGCTAATTCAACTTAGTTTTACTGATTTTAAGTTCAGTCTCTCAAAAGCTTTGTATTCCCAAAAAGGCTGCTCACGATTTCACTTGAAAGCCACCAACTTTAGATTCCCTTCCAGTCTCATAGAAAAACTCTGAAATCCTACTTGCAGCCTGTACCATACTCAATTTATCTTACCAACAGCTGCGGAATTATTTGTTCTTCAAGTTCTATGGATCTGCTGTGAGAAGGTGCAAGTCACAGGGCTCAGAAATTAAGAGCATAAAAAAAAAAAAAAGAGAGCAACATTAGAAATTATCAAGAACTAACACATCATCTTCCTACTAATGAATAGCATGGAAAGCAACTAACTGGTAGCCAGCAGCCAAAAGGAAAGTAGAAGGGAAAGGAAAGTATCAATGAAAGCACACCATGACCGGAGACAGCTGGGAAGGTCACAATGCTGCCCACTTGGTTTATTTAAACTTTGGAGAGTGTTTCCTTTTAAAAACTTGTGTCAATGTGGAGTGCATAGCTATGAGTGCATCCTATAATCTCTCTACTTTTCTTTCAGGCATGCAGTGGTTCTGTCTAATCAGGATAAACAATTCACTCTAATGAAACTTAAATGTATTAGTGACAGTTGAACATGTTTTGCATTATATAGCTAGGAAAATTACATATCTCTCCCATATAGAAATTAACTTTAGTAACCCCATGAACAATAATTACAATCAGCTAACATGAAAACACAACATGACAAAATGTACCCTGCAATTTATCTCCTCAACAAAATTACGCTGTACAGAAGGGAAGGTATTCCATCACTTAACTCAGTACCCGTGCACTGACACGCTAATGAAGTTCCTTCACTTACTGCAGACTACTTCAAATCATTAGCCACTTATGATGAAACGGATGCCATACATAGCCTCTTCTAGGCATTAACATGAATGTAATCCAACTGATCTCAGCACTATGATTTTGTATCTTTTGATTTTCTGCAATGTAAAAGGGAAACTCAGAACAAAATAGCTGTTACTTGCAACTCAAATGGAATGGTGCAAGTTTTCTTCAAATGTGAAAAAAAAAAAACAAAAAAACCCCCACCCAACACCATCTTAACACATTAATGGGATTAGTGTTAAAATAATAAGAAATAGACAAAAACTTTCAGGAAGCAAAGTTTAAAAGGGCACCATCAAATAAGTTAACATTTCATTAATATTGCTTGCTTTCATTTTGACGTGACAAAAAAAGAACATCACTGCTTATCATCCGCATGTGTGTCTATGACTGTAAACAGTTAAATCACTGAAACAGACATTCTTTGAGCACCAAGATGAAAAAGAAGAAAAAAAAAATTAAGATGAAAAATACAAACTTGTTTCCATAGTAGATAAAAATCCGGGGTCAAGAAACAAAAGCAGTACATCTGTGTAAGAAAGAATTGATAACAATTGTCAAAAAATGTGTTCTTGCTTCCACCTCTCCTGCAAGAACAGGTAAGGAAATAGTTGTATTAATTCCATTAATTTCAATAAAGACATAATTAAGCTACCTTTCACGATAAGTAGCTTAAGTCATAGTCAGATCTGTATTTAATACAGCTTTAGATGTTTTAAAGACTAAATACGGAGAATACAAAAAATAAAAATGTATTTCAAAATAATGGATATGCTATCTGAGAAAACTGGAAATACAATACAGGAGTTTTCCAGTGTCAAAACATATTAGACAGAATATTTTAAGACAAAATCACTTCTGGTTAAACAAAAAAAAAGAAAAAAAAAGCAATTATCTCTAACTTCATCTTTCATCAGTGTATCACAATTTTCTACAAAAGGAACTGGATGCTAACTATACATGTTTATTTCTCATAGTCTGTCTTCCCCCTGTTTCTTTCTGCCCATCATTTTATAAAGTGACTCCTAAGAGTTGATAAAAGTGTCTTTTTTGACCAGAAAAATCAAAATAAGAGACTAAAGAAAATTTTCTACTTCAACATCATCATCCTTCACATTGCTTAAAACTTTTGTAGGAAGAAAGGCATCCTCCAGACCACAGGAGGAACAATAGTTCGCGAATACCTCTTTCAATACTGAAAGCATGGTGAGACTCTGGAAAAGGTTGCCCAGGGAAGTTGTGGATGCCCCATCCCTGGAAGTGTTCGAGGTCAGGTTGGATGGGTCCTTGAGCAACCTGATCTAGTGAAAGATGTCCCTGCTTATGGCAGAGGGGTTCGACTAGGTGATCTTTAAAGGTCCTTTCTAAGCCAAACCATTCTGTGACTCTATATTCACAGAAGAGCCTGACTCAAATAGATGGTACTATTTCACTGACAATCAGTGACACTGATTGTGTGGTGGTACTATTTCACTGACAATCAGAGGATCAGTGTTACATCAAACCATGTACTGAAGATAATGCTTGCAGCTCAGTTACTAGACAGTAGATGTTGAAGAACAGCAAAAAATGTTTTGTAGCAGGTTTTTTTCTCCCTTGCTCCAGTACACATTGACTGGAGTGGGAAACCTCTTCACAAGCACTAGGAAGCCCATCACATTATAAAAGGAAATACCAGTATTTCAGTTCATCAAGGACACAAACCCAAGTTCTGGAGAACTAGCTAGGAAGTCAGACACCCTCGGAGAAGAAACAAAAAAGCCACCCCAAACCCCCACTATCAAGACATTAAGAACAAGCACCTGCTTTCTACTGCTGTCTTTGTAGCCTTAACTTACGGAATGAAAGATCAGGACAAATTCGCAGAAGTTTCTTAGAATATGTAGATGAAAAAAACCAACACCTTAATAAGGACAGCGTAACATGGATATTATTGTCAGGGCAAACAACAAATGTCTTGTGAGTCCAATTAAGTCATATACTTTACCTACCCACAATTAGGGTAGAGAAGATCATCATACTAAGGAATTGTATGTACTGGTTTGATTAATTATTCCTTTCTTGAAACAGCTGATTTAACAGTAAAGGTACTTCTCCACTATATGCTGTAAAATGCTAGAATATATAATCCCTAAGATGTTTCAATTATTATTAGCTTGAGTGCAATACGGTACACTGTAAAGTTTAAAAAATGTAATGCATTCATAAACTGAATTTGACTTGATTTTAAAATCTGATGTTATGATGACTTCAGGCGTGCCTCGTACAGAAGAAGGTGCAGAAACTTAGGCTACCAATAAGAAATTCCAATGATGTTCAGCAACTTCTTAAACACCTATCTGACTCAGAAGCCAAGTGTGATTTAACATCTGTCTTACAGGATACAAAAGTGAATGATTTACACAAACATTATTTGTACCTCATACACTTGGGTCTGGGATTTGATGCTGTCTAAAATTAAAAGTACCAATTGCTCTTGTTCTTCCTGACATCTTTATCCTAGCCAACACAACTCAGACTTTCTCATAAGGGGAAAGAGGTGGGGGAGTGCACAAAAAAAATAACAGAAGTAGCTACTGATCAGAACGAAACCATAAACTCTTCAGCCAAAATCAGCAACAACTGCAAGCCTGATATCCTCCAGTTATCACAGCAATAAAAAGGTGCAAGAGCAGCTCTGTGCAGAAGCTCAAGAAGCAGCACTAATTCATTCATTTTCAGTCTTAAAATTCAAATTGAGCTGCCTGCAGAGAAGCTGATAAGCTCTCTAGTAGAGTATAAAGTGTACACAGACCTTAAGATCTAGCACAGGTGGATTATGTGTAATGAAGTAAAAGGAATAAATATCATCTAGGGTGAACGAATCCATCGCCACTCTTACCCATGCAAGCAAAACAAAGCACAAAATGCAGCCAGAGTTATGAATATAAATATCTCAAAGAGTATATAAATATTACATTTACAATAATAGGCCTTAGAGTTCTGAGTAAAATGGAGTTCTACAGTACACATTATATTTTTAGGAGAACACAAAGAGAAGTTTCTTCTTTAACTGTCAGGTTTACAAAGAGTGACCAGAAGCAGGAAGGAGATTTTTGAAAGGAGGTAAGTTAAGGAGCATAAATTGTCACCATTCTCAACATTATTTTTTTTTTTTAATGAAAAAAAAACAACCCTCAGCCCAAACATGAGAAAGAGGCAGTCATCCTGCTTTTTTCTATGAAAGGTCCGTTAGCCAATTGGCTATAACATGAAGCAGTCATATAACCTAGACAGCGTTTATCTTTAGACATGTCACCAAGATAAATCAGTCACACTTACTTATTTCAAAACAGTGTATTTCTTCAGAATTAGTGTTTACATCCACACTTTACACTTAGTCAAAAAATGAAATAAAAATTTGTTTGGTTTTTTGTGGCTTTTTTTTTTTTTTTTTTAATTCACAGCTAACAGGCCAGCCCACAGCAGTCAACAAAGAAGAAACATCAATATTCATCCTTATATAGTTGCCAAACTGCACACATTATAACCTGAAAATGTCCTAACTTCTTTGCACCAAGAAAATATAAAAGTTGAACCAGAGCTTCTCCACACACGTATGAAAGTGTTTTGATCTGGACAAAGAGCTGCTTCAGCATTTGTATTTCCATGTATTTATTTTCAGTAATAGAATACAGTTTGACAACAGGAAAATATGTAGTGTCCATAGTAAAATATGGAAAAATTCTGGGGAAATTCTGATATATCAAGTAACGTCAATAATATATTACAGGCTGTAACCAGCACTGTCAAAGCCAAACCCAAGAGCATTTCGCATTACATTTTTCGAGACAAAATCAGTTGTTTTAATAATGGACTTCTCACTTTAAATCAACAAATATCATAATAAACACCATTTCTGTTCATCTGTTGTAACACGGCAAGACGACTAAATGTTAACAAATGCAAGTTTTTCTAATATTAAACAATGCTGTATTTTACAGTATTTATTGCTATCATCTTTCATCTGATCAACTTTGGAGTTAAATGTACTACAGCAAGCTGCTAACACACCAAAGAGTGATGGAATCAAGGAATGAACACTCATACCTACCTCCTCTTCCATAAAGCCAGTGGGAATTCACAAAAAGCCCTCTGAAATTACGCCATGTAGTGGTGTTGCTTTGTTGCTGAACAGTGATTATATTGCAAGAGCTCTGGGAGCTAGCAACAAAACCGGAGTAATTATAACTAAGGAAATAGTCCAGTCTCATTTGTCAGAAGGATTGGATTGGCGTTTTATGAAGATGTATCTCCCTTCACATCTCCCCTCCTCCTCTTATCCTGCCCGTCTCCCAATGGCAGCTTGGTCTCTCCCATCCTTCAGTCAGCACCAGCCTACCCTCACCGCACGTACATTAACCACAGCTGCCCCCTCTAACCCAGCACCACTGTGCCTGCCAGTGCCCAGGAGGTATAAAAAGGGAAAAGAAGAGGTGGCCAGTGTTTATCCCAAAGAGTGAAGCTGCTGTTGAAGGTGGAAGGGAACCAGGAAGCCTGCTGAGGTTAGAGAAAGCTGTCCTGGTGACCCCACTTGGTTGCAGAAGCCCTATCTCAGTGCTTGTTGTTCTGCACCTCTTCTCCTGTGACAAATCCTCCAAACCAACAAGGGTCTCTATCCCACTCTGGCTTGCTTGAATAATTCCTTATTTTATTGCAACTCATGCATATATTCAATGTTGTCATGCACTATCTTTCACATAACACCTTGATCTCCATTGAAGCCACAGCTGCAAAGAAAGTAATAGCATTAATCAAAGTTCCTAGGTGCTTTCACCCATTGGCTTTGGTCCAGTTCCTCATAAAGAAACACAAGGCTCCTTGTTCTTTATCTAAAACCTTTCCTGACCACAATGTCTCAAAAAAAAAAAAAAAAAAAAGACAACCATTACGTTAAGGTGGCTAGACCAACAATGCCCCATGTTTCCTTCTGTTTTCACCTCTACCTCTGTTTTAATCTTAGTCCCTTGTTTTAATCTTAACTTCTAAATTATTTACAGCAAGGACCGGCTTCCCCCCCCCCTCCTCCCCCCCGCCACACTTGTACTGGGTACAGTAGAGAGAAGCTCTATGCTATTTCAGACAAAAACTGATGATTTCCTGCAACACAGAGGAGATAATTTTTAAATCTCCAAACACTGGAAGGAAATGAGTTAAAAAGGAAGAAAAACAAAGTATAATTAGTTGGAACAAACATTAGTGAGTCCTGTCCACTGTGGTAATTCACAGCATATTAGCAAATATCCTAAAGTATACAAATACTCTTAAACCATTTCAAAAATACCATTTAAGGAAAAAAAAATATATGATAAGTGAGCTGGACTGTAAATTAGCACTGGCTGTAATTCTGTTTCATTAAATGTCTTATTTTGGGCTCACTGCATATGGGTAAATTCTCAGAAAACTAGTGCTTCTTTACTGCTGCATTTGCAAATGTGCACTGGGGCAATGACAAGTTGTAGAATTAATACTTTAATATTCTTTCTAAAGTAGTGAAACTAGTTTCATATCTTGTTTGCAAAATCTACAAGCAATGTGCAATTGCTTCAAACACGAACATTTTTCAATACAAATGAACAGCCTAAAAAACATCCTCCGGAGGCGTAAAATGGAAACATTCTCCCTGTTTTGTTATAATTAGCAAATCATTTACTTTAGTTCAATACCATTGTTATCTTTTGAGATATAGCTTCTACATTCCTTTAATCTATGCTGAATTTTAACTCTTGCATACAAATGAGCAAACACGCCAGAAGTTCACCGAAAGAGTAGATCTGGCTTTCAGATTCTCAGCTCTGAAGCAATTCTATTTTAGCATATATTCACAATTTACTTCCCCTCATCAATTGCCATTTATCCCCCTCCGAATCAGACATAATGCAGTGGAAAGGTACTGGCGAATGCAGCTCTGTAGCTCAATCAGTAAGTGCACCCATCCCCTTTGGTGAAGCAAATTATTTGCAGGTGCTTGTATTCTGCAGAGGGGCACAGGGGCCATGACAACAACCTGGCAAGCATTTCTCCCGGATTTCCTGATTTTTGAGAACATAAACCTGCCATACCCTTTCCTTGCAGGACAGCTCTGAACTCCTATCTCCACATCCTACACAGGGCCAAGATATCAAAAATACTACTCAAACACATAAGCTCCACTTGGCAGCAGTTGCTGCCTGTACCGCCTGCATATGCACGATGGTACGAGAAAGCTCATTCTCCCTAAAGTTGCCTCACACTTTGTTTCTGCTTTCCCTTGAGAATCCAGATCAGAAGATATTGCTAAATTAACTTAAAATGTAAACTCAAGCACTAGGTGCTACAAAACTAGGGTAGTCACCAGCCCTGGTTATGATGGCGAGGCAAGACACGGGTATTTCAGAGACTAGCGAGATCTGAAATCTATGTTGGCCAACAGCAACAGATGGTGGGAGGGTTTGGCCAAAGCTGGGCTGGGTGGTGGTCTGATCTGCCATGCATAATTAGCTGAGGTTAGTCATGCACAGCCATATAGAAAATGTATATTTACAATATATAAAGGAAAAAGAAAGAATGATAGACATCACGGAGCAATTTAGTGGCTTCTCAAATGCTATAAACTTAACAAAATAGAAGGACAAAGGCTGTGGTGGAAAGGGTGTATTTTGCAAGGGATAATGAGGGGAAAAAAAAGGAGAGCTTACTCTGTTCTCAAATCTTGTTGTAATAATCACCACGAAAAACATCAACATTTCTGAACAAAGACTACCCGATTCCTCCCTGTGGACCTGTTTGCAACTATGCAGTCCAAAGCACGACCAGAAACCGTATTCCAACATAACAAAAAGTGCAGGAGGGAAGACGGGCTCAAATTAAGTATCTCTGATGAACACAGACAAAATCCTCAGCAGTCAACCAACAAAATAGGTTGAATAGCCTAAATAGTCATTAAGTTCCATATTTCTTTCCCTATTTTCATTCTTTTTTATCTTTAGGCAGACAAACTGGGGTAGCAAATGTAAAACAGAATGTTAAAATCCTTTGTATAATGTCTTTTTCAGTGCCCAGTGGTATTTGAATTTACCCAAATGTCATACTCAGTAACAACTGTATATATTAAAAAGGTTGTTTGGGTTTTATGTCCGGAAAACTAGAATTCTTCCCTTTATGGCTCATCCAACCTCTGTAACACAAAATTTCATTCCATTTTCAAACTCTGCTGGACCAGAAACTGCCAAGCCTGTTGAACCTTAAGCCTGATCTACAGGACTGTTAAACTAAAACGTGTAATCCAAGTCAGGCATGACTCCAGCACAGAAAGCTTAGCCTTCCCCTGGGTCTCATTTCCTCCTCTCTTGCCACAGCAGAAGCAGCTTGCTCGTTCTCCTGACTCTCACTTCACACACTCATTAGCCTATTAACCAGCTGGATCTGATAAGCAGGCTCCAAAACCACAAAAAAGCCAAGGGCACTCTGAAGCAGCAAGGCATGGTTCACCATGTCCCTGACAGTAGCCCCACAGCACAGCTTTTCCCAATATCCAGCAGAAAGGACAAGGGGTGCTGTGTAATTGATGCTGGGCAGGCAGGGAAGACCTAAGGGGAGTTTCCCTCCCAACCCCACAGTCTGTACAGCCCCCCCAAAGTCTGACATGGATGCTTTAAGTTTACCTGGGCTATCTCAACCGATTTAGGAATAACAGTTCAAAAGACATTTTAAAGCAACAATGAGCTGTGCAACTGGGGGCATAGGGGAAAGAAGTAAGCATGCTCTAGATGTTAATTTCTGACAAGCTAGGCGTAATGCCATTTTATTTCTCATCTTTTATACTTTTATAATTGAATTTTATCCCTCTGAGGGCTGAAAGAAAATACTGAAATACCATGAAAACAAAATGAAATGAATGCCATGAAGGCAAATGCAGAGAAGACCACCTATCTCCTCCTCTTCCCCGTTAAAACCTCAGTACAGATGTTCGTTCTCTGGTGGTAGTAGCAGCACAGGAGGAAGAGGGAAAAATCCCATGGGCTTCCTGACCCCCTGGGGCAGGCTGTGTGTGTGCTCTTCCCTATCTCTCAATCATCATCCACTATCTTCAAAAAGTAATGACTACATAAGGAAGCAATGTTACAAAATATAGGTCTGTTCTCATGGAAGATGCTACTGATTACTCACCATTTTAGGTCACCATTTCACATGCAAAGTAGAACCATGATAAATCTTGTCAGTTTGGCATGTAAAGATGGCCAAGGACCAGAAAAAAAAAAGTCAGTGCTGCAGCATGAAAAACAGATTAGGAACTAATAGATACCACTAGTATCTACTTTTTCTTCTTTTGTTTTCAAGCGTGTCCATGTTTTCTTCTATACCCAGGTTGTTATTCAGAGAACCCTGCCAGGATCCTAAATGAAGGTTCACCCTTTCAGAATCCATTTCTAGGTCCATAAGATACTCCCTTCAACATGGCTAGCATCATCTTCAGTCTCTTTGATCTTAACCTTGCATACAAACACAGTTCAGCTGAATTGCTCTAATTCTGCTGGGACTACTCAAACAGATAACTACAGACATTTTTATTTGCAGGGCTGGGACGTAATGATAATGCCACCTGAATTTTCAGAACTATCAGAGTCAAATTCAGACAAATGCGTGAAAAAAAGATTTCAAAAGAAGTTCAGACACGTGGGGCTCTGGAGTCACTAAGGTGCTTTTTTCAGCTATCCTACAGCTTTTGTATTAAATTCTGTACTTTTGTTTTATACGACAAAGACCACATCAAAGTTGCCTGTGCTGTGAAAAACAGGATCAGTTAGAGAATGCTGAGATATTAAAGAACAAACAACACAAAAGCGATGTCATATCCCTGTAGTCTGTACCACACTCAACCAGCGGCTTTGGAATGACTTTTTTTGCAATGCTCTTCTGAAGGCTGTCAAAAACAGAGCCCACTCAAGCTAACCGTTTGCAATTAACAAACATGAAGGAAAATAGCCTCTGGAACATATCAGCTGGCCTAGTTATGCTACTCTAACATTAGCAAATATTCAAACCACACTGTTGGTAGCCTTAGAAGCAGCCTGCAATAGCCAAACAAATGACCAAGAAGCTACTAAATTCAAAATCCCGCTAAAGGCATTATGAGTCTTGATACTCACAAGATTTTTGGGAGTATTTTTGGGTTTCTTTTGTTTTGATGTTGGGTTTTGGGGATTTTTTGTTAGGAGGTTGTTTGGGTTTTGTTTGGGTTTTTTGCGGTTTGTTGTTTGTTTTTTTTTTTTTAACAGAAACTATTTATATATTCCACCTTAATGTCATAGTTTTTCAAAGTCTTCTCAAAAGATTCAGCAGAGAAGGGGTTACACATTTTTGCACCTCTAAGAATCTGACTGCTCAGCAAGAGGTGGAGCAAGAAGCAAGGAATTACAGGGCAATCAACCCTAATAAAGTTACAGATTGAAAGATAACAGAAGCCTGTTGGAAACCAACAGTCGGAGAAAGATCTGTAATTAAATTTGTTTAGGGATTTTAAGGGTTTGAAAAGGCTGACAATCTGACAGTGGATAATCTATGTTAGAGCCAGACTGAAAAAAAAAAAAAAAAATCTTTTTAATTTTTACAAGGACAAACTAGAGAGAGTCAAAGTAGCCCACACTCACATTCCAACAGAATCCGAAGATTTAATAAGGATGAGGAACACATTATAATTTTGAAAGACTATTGCTTTCCTGGATCAGGTTATGTGTATTGTAAATCACCCAACAGGATATCATTAAGCAATAACACATGCCAGGCATTAGTTTCTAAGCAGTCAGAAAATACTATACATTTCAGTAAAAACAAAACAAAAAAAAAACCCCCGAGGGTTTACTTGTTACTTATCACAGTTTGTACAGCTTTACTACCGCTACACTCGGCATGCACAACATATATTCACTCTGCTGTGGAGTTCTATAAAACTATGTCCCATCATATCCTATAAATCCTTAATTACTTATTTTGCATAAATCAAGGCCAGTTCTGAAGACGATTCAAAATGCAGAATCTTCTCTGTTGAAATCCCTGCAATCCTTATACAAAGTTAAGTGTTATGGGTGATAAAAGTAAACCTTAGCATTCAGTAAACACATACTGACACATTTTTATGGCTGAGAAGTCCTTTGTCCCATCCTGTAATCATTCTGTGATTCTCCTAACAGCAGACGGCCAGCTGACTGCACTGCACACAAGAAAACACCACAGTGTGTTCTCCACGGGTCCAACTGAAAGAATGAAAACAACAAGACGACTTTTTCTTTTTAAAATATGCTTGGTGCTATGCCTTGGAGTTTCATTTGTTACAAGTGAGCAGCAATTGTTCATTATAACTCAACCAATTTATGTTCTCCTGCAAAGTTATTACTCTGTATGTCGCAATTTAGATTTAAGCTTCCATGGCTCTGGCACGCTCCTGAAGAAAAGAAACTTCTAAGCAGATCAAGATCAAGCAGCAGCAATATTGCAATAGCAACAGCTCTTAAATATGATCGCACTCCTCTTGGAGCAAGGGGCCTCTGAACAAAACAAAACAACCAAAAATACAGTTCTGTATAGTACACAATACAGTTGCACTGAGCATTTCAGTGAGTCATCCCTCCACAGGGAACTACTAATGGTTCATTCTTCAGCTCACCTCTGAAGTCTTCACTCACCTGGAAAAGGCACCATGTGATACTCAGCTATGTAACAAGCACCATTTCTAGAATACTAGAGTAGGGTTTTAAAAAATGACTCGTGCTATGTAGAAAAACTTGTAAAAGCTAGTTGAGAGAACTGCCAGCGAACACTTATAATCATTTTCCCAATCTCCTTCCTTCAGCTCCTCCCTGCCCATCAGCTCCCCGCTGCCCACCAGTCAAGTCTGTTTTACTTCCAGAAAGGGTTTTGCAGCAGTAACTGAGATCCTGTAACTCAAGTTGCTCCTAAACCAGAAAACTAACTGGGAATATTGAACATCTACTTCTCCTTCCCATGGGAATTTGTAAACTTCTGTTTACACGTCCTTCCACACTTGGGGTGAAAAGCTTCATTGGCCTTCAACCTGATACAGGTCTAGAGAGATCTTGACTGCACATGCGGCCACCCACCACAGTTCCTGCATTTCAGAAACCACCCCCGCAGATGTGCTGATATAACTATGTCTATGTTGTCCTGCAAAGCCAGTCAAGGAACTCATGTGGCTTTCAAAAAACAGTAAATGAAGACCTCCACTCCTATACCTTAAGTAGTATGGACACCAAACGCTTTGCTACGAAACTCCACCACCGGGCTGCCTCCTGCATATTTGTCTTTCAATTAACTTCTGCTTAGATGCGTGTGATTACTGAACACAGGGATAATTTTTATGCTTTCCAATTTATAAGCTTCCAAGATATGACTTTTGAAGCCAGTATATGCAAGGGACATTCAAATCCCTCAACAATCCAGCGCAGTATCTAAACCACCTGTCGGATCTTCACTTTTCTCGCTCTCTCCAAGAGCAGCAACATGCAGAGGTTGGATTTCATCACAGTTCAGACAACAGCATGAAAGTATTCTTTGCTCTATCACTCCTGGAGTAGGTGATGGCCTCCATAAAACACACCAGTCATCACAACCAGAAGAAAAACCTGTATCTGAAAAATGGGTTCTTTATTTGCTCACTAGAAAAACCTATCTATTGACTTATAGCTCCCCACTGACTTTACATATTCTGTAGTAGAAATACAGGGCTTAATTTTGGTCTCAGGACAGAGCATACAGCTAAGACAATGAAGCAAAGACTTCAGTTCTCTTGGGCAGAAATTTGCATAAACACCACATGGGTCTGAAGCCAACACCAGCTTTACCTCCTGCCTGGTGGTCCTATTACTACTGCTTCAGCCTTCACCCCCTTATCATCCCCCTGACAGAATTTACCTACATTTGTAGATTGGCTTACAGGCTTAAAAAATGCTTCACAACTATCATCTAATGGAAATAACAGCTTATAATTATAAAAGATTTCTAAAAATAATTTCATCCTACCATGCTCCATGGACTAGATATACAAGAATTACTGCAGCACTCTATGCTACAGCCAACGTAACTACCAGGGCACAATATGGGCTGAAAAGTATCTAGAAATAAACAATACTTTTATGCCACCACCTATGATGGCATTTAAATCACTAGCTGGCCTCTAAATTCTAATCCTGAGAAACGTTTCCTCCTGAAAAAACACAATGCCATCAAAATTTTGCAGTCTCGTCAATAAATGCTTGGATCACTGTGTCAGAAAATAATCATTTAAGATGCAACTGCAATGTATGGTAAAGGAAGTAATTTTCTTCTGCTGATTTCTTCAGCATTTTGCACCAATGTACGGTGTGTATTGATTGGTTTGAAGTCCGACCTCCTTTGGCAGGGGCAGAATTCCAAAGTACAGTGACAAATGCCAAAAAATAGACTGTGTTGACAACGTGAAAATATTAATTCTTTAGCCATGCTATAATTGATCCTAGTACAGACTAAGAAATACAACATAGTTTCAGAAAGCTTCACCTATATGCCAAGAAATCCACTGAATAGAGGGTCTCCCCCTCTTCCTCGGAGGAGGGATGAGCCCCGGCACACCTCAAGGGCAAGGCAGTTCCACCTGGACAAGTGTGCACAGCCATGAGCAACTGACCTGCCTTTGCTCTGGCTTATGCACAGGCCAAGTTGCTCTTTTCCTCCTCCCTGCTGAAAGTCACAGATTTTTGGAGTAACTATCAAGGGAGGGGACATCTAACAGACCATTCAAATAATATCTCCATCTAAGGAATCTGTTGGAAACAGATAAGCTAAAAACTTCAGAAAGATTACTCAAAGGAACAGCACATGCATATTTAGAAATTACAAAGCCACTTTAAAAAACCACGGCTGTGAGCCAGGAACTCACCGTAAGTTTTTCTTTGCTCAGCTCAACATCAGCAGCCTTCCAAATATTAAGACATGTACCCAGTAGACTGTGCTACTTATTAACAAACCCCTCAGTTCCACAAGGGAACCTCAGAACCAAAAGTGTAAAGCTAGACAAAAGGACTCCCCAAAAATATGGGTTACAGTAACTGCTGCTTTGCAAACAGTGTAGGGTGCCTGCCAGCTGTAAAGTAGTTTTCATAGTGGCATTCTGGTCTTAACTGATGTAGAAATGGCAGCTTTCTGCTGCTGCATCAAATACATTGTGTATATGTACATAAAACGTACAGTGTGTCTAATGTTCATGGCAGGACTAGGAAAAGAAAATGGATTCGGTGGCCTGGCTGAGGCATGTGCTTTGCAGCGAGTGAAATGAGTTTTCTTCTCTTTTTTTAGGTGCAAGAAATGTAGTCACTAACCTTCAGGTCCTACCCAAAAAAGGTAGAATTTTTCACATGTGTATCCTGTGGTCAAAAGCAATTAAACAAATATAGATCTATTTTTTCTTTCTGAAGAGAGGAAAGGCAGAGGAGAACTCAGAATCCCCCTGACTGGCCAGGCGTGGCTGTAATCCCGAAAGTACACACTGTCGATCGTGATCTCTGGATGAAAGTTAACATCCACTTGCCAAGTCCTATTATAAATCTGTGGTTTTATGTTCGAAACTTGCTCCAAGCTCAATTTCTGCTACATTTAGCCTTTATGTATTTTCACTGAATAAGGAAAGAGGCAGGAAATACATACTTGAGATTATGAAACAAAAGCAGCAGATTTCTATATTGTGCGGTCTCTGACCTTGCAAGTTCCCCACCTCTCTCTTATTCCTCAGGGTAGTCATACAGGATAGGGCTCTAGAACATAATATATTCAAGTTTTGAAAGAAGAAGCATCAGCATAGTCAAAATAGCACTTTTCCAGGGCTTAATAACAAGAGTTTACAAAAGGTTTATGTTCCAGTCCTCCTCACTTTTAGAACTAAACAAGAAAAAAAAATATCTGAGGGAGCCTCAGTATTCTGTATGGCATCCCTGCCTTCCTACATGAGGAAAAGAAGATTAGTCACTGTCACAAAATTCTCTTTCATATACCGGCTGCGCCTCCACCCATGAGTCATTCACATTAACTTTTCAGGACAGAAGGTAGTTTTCCATTATCTCTCTATATTTACACAGAGCATCTCTTGTGGGCAGAGCAAATTAGGTTCTCTTCTCTTATGACCCTTTATTCACAGCAATTCCCTGGCTGGATAGCAAAAGAGATACACAATGACAAAAAGAACAGGGAGGGAAAGAGACCTCACAAAGAGTGCGAGGCAGGCATTGGCTAGGAATGAAGCTGTTTACCCAACGAAGTCTGCTTGGGAATAGGTGCTTGCCCAGGAATAGGTGCTGCCAAAAAATCACCACCCAGACTTCTCCCACACACTGCTAATATTCCAGTGAAGGTAGCTGTGCAGTATTTATCTCTCTCTTTAGAAGTTAATTCAACCATGCAATTCACGAGGCTACCACCCCAAGAGCAGCTTCCCACAACCTATAGACTATCCCACAAATTCCTAACTGCGGAAATGGCATGAGGAAATAATCAGACACTATTTGAGGTAAATCACACCTGCAGCTACCTCTTTCCAAATGTATTCAGCTAGCTGTATATCTTTCCATTGTTTAGCTCCAGACTTCACTTTCCTGCATTTTTGTCAAATGCTGGAGACTAAGAGCAAAGGTTTTTGGATTAGATTACCTGAAAAATCCCCTGGACTCTGGCAGGGAGGAGACGGGGGAAGCACACAGCCAGCTTTGCAGAATGGTGCTTTTCATTCCCAAAGGCAAGTAAGGCTTTAGGCACTGCTGCTCCTCTTCACTTTTGCGGTTTTTTTTTTTTTTTTTTTTATTTGCTAGCCCAGGAACAAGACAGCAACACCTGTACTTATAGTCTTGTTTCCTTCTTCTATTTTGGTGTTGATGTCTGGAGTACTCTTAGCAGTACTCCACAGCCTATGAGTGCTCCAAAGACATGTGGGACCTATGTTCCAGAATGGCTTCACAACCACAATTCTGGTCTACCACTACATTTTACAGGTAACACCTTTTGCACACCACTGTCATCGATATTTCTGGAGATTGGACTTAAGACCCTACTTGCCTTTCTTTCTCAATAATACAACCACTGTGAGTTTTCTTTAGCACTTGCCATCAGAGCTTTATTCTCCACAAGTTTTGGTCCACTCACAGTATTGTATTTTATTTGACACATTTGCTGCTTTATCTTGGGTTAATTGCAAGTCTCCTAATAGTCTATGTACAAACTGGTGATGATCTGTGGTTTCTCTTCAAAGCCTTTCTCTATCCTGTGTCACTGTTCTCCATCATGAAAAAAGAAAACAGATGGTTGAGTACAGCCAAGTTCTCCATGCCTTTACCTTCCTCCTGAGCTCTCTTTCGGAGATGCAACATGTCTCATGTGAGTGCTGTGCCCCTCACATTTCTGAAATGTATTTTTTTCCTCCAGGATTCCCCAGCTTCTTTATGACTGTTTTCTAGTGTTTGAAACTCTACTGCCATTGAAGAACAAAGTGCTTAAAAGCTCTGTTAGTTGTCCCCATTTCTGTTAGCTTTTACCTGGGCTGGACTTTAAGATTTGAATTCTTCTATTCCTAACATTAATCATTCATGATTTCCCATTCTATTTAGAAATTGGTGGGAATCATGGAATTTGAGAGAAATAGGCACCATTTAATGCTGAAGTTTAACTGAAGCCCTGTCTAACATAAGACACCATACAACAAAACTAGTTCTAGCTAGTTATCTTAAAAGCCAAACATCATTACAAATCATTAATATTTTTGCTGATTCAAATGCTGACTAGCACTCAAGTGTACTAGCAAAGCAGTTAACCATGTATTAAAAGTCACAAATGAATGCACACTTAATGCCGAAATTCCACTATCACATCATGTTAAAAATATAATTTAAAATAGTGAGAGTCAGTACTATACACAGCACTAAAAATGACACAGAATTTAAATGCAATAAAGGTTTTAAGAACGCAAAATTGTAATACTAATATAACACTTGCAATAGTCTCATTTTTCCCCCTGCTTCATCAAGGATGGGGTTTTTTTTCCACCTTTTATCCCTTCTGAATCAGTCAACAAATGCAGAGAGCAAGAATTTCTGGAATACCCTTCATTTCCATGGCAATAGATTGAGAGATCAAACACAACATTTTCAATTCACTGCTAAATTTATACAGTAGAAAAGACCAGGGTACTCAAAAAATCCCAAACTCAACCCAAATCAAACAAAAACTCCAAATAATAATAAAACAAATTAAAAAAAAAACCCAACCCCAAACAACCTCACAAGCCCCCTTGCTCAGATTCAGCATTTTGGAATAATAGGATAAAACACAAAGACTATGATAATCTAATCAACTTGTAATTTTCCTTTTCTGTACGTGTGAGCAGTAGGTCTTATGATAAAAGCCTTCTTTTGAAGGCTGACAACTGGCAAGAGAGATTTCAGAAATCCTCAGTTTGTACACAAACACAAGCAAACAAATATTTTTCCCAGTTCTCACTCATCCTACTTCTCCACACATGCCTACTAGATAATTATGTGTTTTATGATTATAGCAGAAAGTAATTTAAAGCACTGCTACATTTTAATTTTTATTTAAAATGATATAGTGTCCTCATTGCTTACTGGGGTTTGTTATAATTATTTAGCTTAGTATCAGCCATTAAAAAAGCGGATCCATTACTTACTGAATGACATGAGACACATTGTTTGTTAAAAATTGTTTCTTTTTCTAACTTCTTCCCTCTTTGTTTGTTTTTGTGTTCACTATCATATTGTTCCTAAACACTTAAGTGTTTGACTAAGCATGAAACAATACAGGCTCACAAGCCTGGCATTACTATATTAATGCATGTCTTCCCATATAATAAGTAGATTTTCCCAAACTTTCATAACTTCATGTAACAGATAATTTTAAAAGTAACACATTAGAAATAATTTTTAAAAGGCCTTTAAAACATCTCAAGAAGTGCTCAATGAAGTGGTACATACTATTTAAAAATATTTTTTTCTTTTCAATATGATACAGTGACATTTTTTTAAGAAATCCATGACTAGGATAAAGCAGATTTGATATTTATGACAAACTTCCTTTCTGATGACTACCATTTTGAAAATAGGCTTTCACTGTTCTTGGTTCACATGACTTTCTTTTTTTAGCAATTGTTAAAATACTCACACTTAAAAATATGGCTTCTTTCTAGCAAGCAGTAGTCTTTCATAACAATTTAAACCTCTAAAGCTCCAAATAAAATGATTCAACCAAAAGTGCTATAAATCATAATCATTGCCCAGATGGTCTTAAGCTCTCTGCAGAAAAAAGCTGCAAATGTCAAGACCAAATTTCCTTCTGGTCAGTCCTTTATCTCACGTGCCAGGCTATCCATACTGAGTAATAAAACATCCTCAGAGGTCCATTAGATGAAGCTACCAATTAATTATCAGCCAGAAAGTGAAATTAGAACTACGTGGAAGCATCAACTATATACCACCAGTTAAACACTGGTTTGGTGGTCAGAGACTGATGGAGCTTCTCCACTGAGCTAGCCTGCACACAATCTCTGCAACTGCAAATAAGGTTTATAAACACAGAGCTATAAGGAAAATGAGTGAGTTGGCTAACATTAAAATGCCTAGGCTGAATACTTCAGTCTGTGTGCACCTTTCCCACGGGTACACTTCTGGTGCTGAAAAACCTTTCAAGCTTTAGAATCCCCCAAATTCCCCCTCCTGCTGCCCCAGGGTCTTCCTTTTCCCACCACAAGCCTCAAAACCCAGGTTCATGTAGGTACAAACAGCTCCCTGAAGCACATGGCAACAGCAGAATCAAATATGGTGTGATTCTGCAGGCAAGCTCAAGAGTTCAATGCCAAATTACAGCTTTCCATCTACAAAGCAGAGGTGCTGGAGAGGGTCCAACTAACCAGGAGAGCTATTCTGCACTGGCATGGTTCCCCAGGGAGAATAAACCTCACAGTGCTCACGGCAAAATTTCCCAGGCACAAGTGAAATGCTGAATTTGGGGGGGAAGCCAGTAGACTTGTGAATCATTTTTTCAGTATTTTTGTGAAACACAATGGTTGATTTCCCTCTTTCCTTCAAAAGGGGGGGCTTTATCCTCAAGCATTTCTTCACATAAACATCCTCTTTGGAAACACGTAGGGCTTTTGATAGCAAGTGGCAGGGGAAATCTTCAATCAGAAACACGGGAAGGCTTCATCCTGAATCAGAGGAGAAGGCTTCCCCCTGGACAAAAGCATTCATTTGCCTTCTCTCTGTTTTCTGGTCCCCTGAAAATTACCAGTGTCAGCGTACCGCTCCCTGGCTGTGAAACACAGGGGAAGGAAACAAGGTACTGAGATGTAAAATGAAACAATTCTCTGTATGACCCCAAGGAACGCTCACATACAAAGCTGTGAGGTATTTTCAGTTCAAAAGTTAAAAAAAAAAAAAAAGGAAAAATTAGCTTCAGTAAAACTTTGTCTCTGGATGTCTCACAATAGAATTGTTGCCAGGTAGTTTTTATCATTTTAAAAATTTAGCTTAGCTCAATTTCAAAACAAAACATTGTTTCAAAATCAAAGTGGAACCATCTCATTTTGAAACCACTGAAATGAAATATTTAGGCTCCCCATATTTCTCCTTAGCTGAAACTACTGGATGAATTGCATCAAAACAAGAAAATAGCTTTGATCAATACAGCACTGTGTGTTTCATTTAATACACTATTTGCATAAACAATTTCATCAGGCATTACTACGAGTGCAGTCAAGACCACAGAAATAAGTCTGCCTACTGGGTAATTTGCTGTGAGATGCAAACTATGCCATTGCTTAAATTCAAGGACAAGAGATGGAGTAGCTAAAGAGAAAATGACATTCCCATTGGTCCCCCTCTGCCTTCCCCCAACTGGTGATGCAGCACTGCCACCGGTGATCTGCTTTAACTGTAATAGAGTTTTTATGTGAAAAATATTTGGGATGTATCTGCTTTTGCTTCCCAGAGAAGTACAGAGGTAGAGTCATCACATATGGTTGGGCGGTCCTGCTACTGAAGACTGCCCAGATCAGTCACCAGGATCAATGCTAAGAGAGGATCGCTGGCTAGGAAGGTTTGAAAAGGCACAAAGGGTGCAATTCCCTGGAACCTTAACCCAACCTAAAACTGCATCTCCACATTCCTGCCCCGTGGCCAGTTTTGCATTCCTTCCCTCCGGCCAAGCATTAACCAACCCCAAGCAACCAGGTGGATCCAGCTGAAACCCAAGGAGGCTGGGATGAGTTTCTGTAGGGAGCCAGGAACACTTTAATGGAAACAAATGCCAAGATGGAACAACTTGACCATCTGTCAGAAGGAGCAGTTGCCTGTTTTGGATGGAGGGCAACTTTGCTCAGAAGCAAAGCAGAGCTCTCACTCCCTCCACACAAATAAGCCAAGCTTGCGCACCGGCACCAGTGAGCTTGGGTGCACAAGTTCTGGAAACAAAGTGAAGGCATTTTGAAGCAATTGGTTTACGGCATGAAATTTCTACAGAATAACAAATGGTGGTTGGCTTCATAATTAACAGTTCCAAGGGCCTTCTAGAATATGAATCAGAAGGAAACAAAATTTGAATAATGCATTAGTGAGAGTTCACATTCTAGTAGCCCTATGTGGATTGTCAGTGTGCATTCCAGTAGCTCGTTATGATTTATCTTCATCAGCCATGGGCTGAAATTAGCAGACTCCAATTACTTTGCTTCCCGTGTTCAAGAGGGGAGGAAAAAAAAAAAGAAAAAAAAAGAAAAAAAAAGAAAAAAAGTCAGGTCTACCACAGGAGATGGTTTAAAATGCCCGAGGTAAAGAAAGTAATCTACTGTTCTCTGACATTCCCTGCCTGAAAGTCATTCACATTAACAACCATTCAAACTTGTTTAGTGCAAACCAATTGCTTCTATTTTCCTCTTGTCAGTAACATTAGCTTCAATTCAAATTTAACTCTTCACAAATTTCAAAATGTAAAATGAAATTCAGCGAAGCTTGACAGGGACATGTACGGGTCTTGACAGAACAGACTGCTACTGAATTTATCTTCCTTAATCTGTTAATTTTGAAATTTCTATTTTCAAGGGGAAAAAAAACCCCCGATGATCTGCATTGCTTTTTCTATCTCAAGGAAGGTAAGAGATTTATGCTGATGTTTACCAGATTCACATTTTAATACTATTCCTAACACAACAAGGACTACGGAGGCAGAAAAATAGATGCGCTCAATTTAAACTAACAAATTAAGCCATTATTTACGAGCACAGCTTGAGGTTTAGTTACACAACAAAATATATTTAATAACTTAATATCCCATCACTATGAATGCTTAGACTTGTAGAACAGGTCATTAACTTCCAAATACTTTGTGCTTATAAGGTTAATGTCTACAGCGAGAAGAGGAAGTAGGTTAGATGGGCCAACAACAGTAGCTGTCAGAGACTGCTCCGACAGACACTGAGGAGAGGCTGGCTTTCATCAATACTTTTTCTTCATAGGACACACACTAGTAAAATGCTTTTATAGTTTCTCTAGTAGTTAAATAAAATAAACAAAAAACCCCACAAGACATCTACTCAGCCTCACTTTTTTTTGATATAATGTATTTAAGAACAAAACACACAGTAAGTCGTATTACTAATGTGAATTCAGAATATGCTCCAAAAGATGACTTCTCATATGGGTTGAGGAGGGGGGGAACTGCAAGAATAGAGGGAGGAAAGTAATTTTTTTTTTTTTTTTGTATTTTTAAAATCAGACAGAAAAGAAACCACATACAAGTCTGTGCTCGCTGTGATAAATTCAAACACATTTCAGGCAAACTAGTACTGTTATAGTCCTTTACAGCACAGCATAATTCAGGCCAAGAAAAAAAACAAGTCATCTCCTACATGCTACAGAAATTAAAATAGTAAAGCTCAGTATTGCACAATTGCTGTACAGTCATTATTTTAAAACTATCAGAAAAAAAAATTACAGAGAACAATTAACTTTGAACAGTTTGGGGACAATAGCTGGTTTATAGGCTAAATTAGATGGGTTAATATGAACCTGATGTCTACAGCTCAGACATCAGATCCTGTTACACAAACATGACATTTCTTTACCCAGCCGAATAATTTTCTGTATTTTGCAGTGCGTGTCAAGATGTCGGCACCTTTGGGAGAACTCCACTGTAAGATAGGAGGCTTGGCATCACCATAAAATGCAGGGCACATCAAAAACCCAACACAGTAGTTAAAGTAGATAATGGTTACGAAAGAATTTGACCTACTGCCTTATATTAACATCACTGTTTTTACTAGCAGATTCAGCATGAAACTGGGAACTGAAACTTGACTTATAATTCCAGTTTTAGTGTTTGTGTCAGTTGGCCTGTACCACTCTCTCTAGGCAGTTTCATCACAGGTAATTTTAATATATTCACATTTCTCGATATAGACAGAATACATTTTCTCAGATATATGTTGAAGGTAAGGAGAGAGAGAGAGAGAATCAAAACCTTAGTACTGCCCCAAAAGTATTACCAGTCCACCAGTTAGTTAATTAATGCCTGTCAGCCAGTAATCGTGTCCCCTAAAATCTTTGCCAGTACAATAAGCAGATCTCATTTTCTTCAGCGAAAAAGTCAAGTAGCTCCTATTAAATTGTCAACAAGGGGGGTTCAAGTTAACATGCATAGCTGGCTTTGCACGGCAGTGGGTAGGCAAAGGGGCCTTGTGTGACCTTCTCCGCTCTCCCTGATGAAAAGAAGTGTGAGGAAGGCAAAGGGGTACCATCCAAGAGAGATGAAGTGGTAAGAAGATGAACAACAGTAATGTCTGAAACCATCTATATGTAAAGCCAAGTTTGCAGTCAATATACAGCAATAAAATAAGATAAAATTATTAGAAGCAGGTTAAGCAACTTAAACCTTGTTTGGTTTTAAGGAAAGAACTCACTATTACTCAGAAAAATACACTGAGATAAAAACATGTACAGGAACATGATGGGGTTTTTGAAAGTCTTTAAGACACATAATTCTACTTATGTCCATACAGCTGACGTACCTCCACACTTCTGACAAACCACAGAGGCTCCTGGACTGATTTTATTTTCTTGCTCTTCTGAGTTAGTTACTTCTCAAGTACCCACGTGGCAAATCTCACTTTTTTTTCTTGCATTACAGAACTTGGGGACCATTTTATGTGACATAGATCACACTGCTGTCAAAGCTTTGCAAGCACTCTAGCTCTTTGGGATTGGGAATGCAGAAAATGAAAATAAAATCTTTTTGACAAAAAAGCTTAAAGTATTAGAGAATTTAAAGTCTCAGATATCATATACATTAGTAAAAATAATATTGTACGGTACTTTATTGCTGGTTGTCCACTCTCTCGAGGCATCAAATATCATCATTACTCATTATATGGTACTGGTTAAAACTTGGAAGTTGATTAGTCTGACTAATTTACAACACTTGATAATACTTTTTTTTTTTTTTTTTTTTTTTAATTTTTGATGAAAAGGAATAATGACTCAAAGGGGTTATTTAATTTTTGCTATTTTCACTTTCCAGTAGAATGGGCAAACTTTGTCTTTCAAAAGGTAGGCTTCTTGCACTTATTTATTACCTATATCACATTTGCAGTAATTCAATCTGTTTTCTTTCAATCAATCTGCATTGTTAGTTTCTCAAGATAATGGAACTTTAATATTATTCTATACCCTTGTTTCAGCTCTTATTTTCTGTAAAAACTGCACTACAGCAATAGGAACTTCAGGAAAAACAAACTAGTTATCTTTATGAATTTCTTTCAACTGTCTGAACTGAGCTATTTAGAAAAGCAACAAATGACATTTGGGAACTTATAATTGTAAAATCTTTGTGTCAAGTTGATAAGTCACAGAGTCAATGGTTTTTCATAAGCATACTGAAGAACACTTCTTCATTATGTATATATGGAATATATGGAAACAACACAGAAGTAAAATTCAGACCAAGCTGCGCCAGGGGAGATTCAGGCTGGACATTAGGAAATATTACTTCTCGGAAAGGGTAGTCAGGCACTGGAATGCACTGCCCAGGGAGGTGGTGGAGTCACCGACCACGGGGGTGTTCAAGAAACGTTTGGATGTTATGTTGAGGGATATGATTTAGCTGAGAAGTATTGGTGATGGTTGGACTGGATGATCTTTTAGGTCTTTTCCAATCTTGATAATTCTGTGATTCTGTGATTCTGTGATCTTCCTCCTAACAGGAAACAATCCCGGTGGTGCAGTCCTACATTTTGAGAATGCATGCAATTTCCTGACCCAAGGTTTGCATGCTGAAAGCTGACCTGATGAACATTTTTGACTATTAATAACAAATCTGAAGCATCAGCTGAACATTCTACCCAAGGAATGCAATATTCTCCAAATACTAAGTTTTCTAGCTAGTACAAATATGATGAGAGGGTATTTCCAGATAAAACTACAAACCAAATGGGTCATACATGATGGCATTGTTATGCATCAAAGTCATTCCAATCAGCTGGAGCTTTGGTTACACCAAGAACTCTGTGGTCACTGTGGAGCAGAAAGTGCCTGACAGCTTTATGTCAGATTTTATGCCAAGCATGTGGTTTCACTGTATTGATGCTTAAAGTAAAGGATAAAAATAAGAAAAATCATTACTGAAAGCCTAGGAAGCTGTGCCTTGGGAAGCCCCTTCTCTATTTTCAACAAGTGCTGAACACATCCTTGAAAAATCAGGCACAACTAAAGATACTCTGACTGAATAATAAACTGAAACAGTCAAAAATTGGTCACTATTTTGTTTTGAATACGATAATTTCCATGTTTCTTTTGCATCAGATGGTTGTTAACAAGAAAGGAAAAGGCTGGCCTCCTATCATCTTTTGATAATTTGTTTCTTCTGCCTTGTCAGCAGAGGACAAAAAAAGCATACAAAAAAAAAAAAAAAAAAAAA